>CM032335.1:1002633-1280286 GCA_019022515.1 Quercus aquifolioides | reverse complement strand
TAAACCTTTGAAATAGAACCCAATAACCTGGTTCGATTGTAGAATTAATAGAGATTCCTGAAGTATCTCTACCTAAAAATATAGGAAAACATAAATAAACTCTGAATCTGAAACATTTTGGTCTGGCAAGATGGCCTTTTTGCGACTGGCCAGATGGCAGGTGGTTTCCAAGTGTTAGTTTCAATCTGTTTTTTGTATGAAGTTGATGTGTGCAGACTATAGTGTAGTGAAATGCAGTTATATGTTAATTTTTTCCCGTTCCCTTATTTATCAAAAAAAAAAAAATAAAAAAATTCTCCCTTCCCTTGAATCAGAAGTAGTATATTTTTTTTTGGAACTTAAACTTTTTCCATAGGTACTTATTGATATTGGCTGTATACTGCAGATTGATGTTGAAAATCCCTGCGTTATAATGAGTCAAGACAAAAGCAGAGAGTTTTTGCATTCGGGGAATGACAAAGACAAATTTAAGGTAATTTTTGCAACTGGGTGGATGTTTAGTACTTTATGGATGCAATACTGACACTTGATACTCAGTTCTTTTACAAGGCCTCACTTCTTCAGCAAGTGAATGACCTTTTACAAAACATTGATGAACACTTGAAATCTGCAAATGCCCTTGTTCATGAACTGGAGGAATCAATAAAACCTATGCTAAAGGAGCTTGATGAGCTGCAAGGAAAGATTAAAAACATGGAACATGTGGAAGAAATCTCTCAACGGGTACAGCAGTTGAAGAAGAAGCTTGCTTGGTCATGGGTATATGATGTAGATAAGCAACTCGAGGAACAAAGAACAAAGATTGGGAGGCTGAAGGATCGTATACCTGCATGCCAAGCTAAAATTGATTTGCAACTAGTGAGTAATGAAATCTTGCTAAGTTAAAAGTTGGCTAATTTTTTAATATGATGCTAATTTGTTTCACATCATGTTATTTTCTATTTTGGTGAAAAAGTGTCTTACTACTTCTTGAAGAGATGCTTGAAGAACTAGTGATTATTTGGGAATTTAGGTGGGAAGTTCTGAATTTTAAATGGTCTATACAAAGTTACAAACTTGGTTGGCTGTTTTGAAACTTTTTTTTTGGCTTCATAAGAATGCTGATTTATATTCAAAGTATATCACTTTCCCAAAAATTATGTTGCTTTTGAAAGTATTGACCACAAAATGATTGGTCAGCATCTAGTGAGTTTTGTCACTTTTCAAATAAAAATAAAGAACAAGTTTAAATTCTATTTTCTTAAAATGCTACAAAAGGACCAAACATGATTTTATTTTAATTTTTTGATTTAGTGAATTTGGCCCCAAGCGGAAAGAAAGGGGGGGGGGGGGGCATGAATCAGTGACTTCATTAAATAGGGTGTGGTTCTCAGCTGATTGGGCTACCTTTTGAAACGTGACTAAATATGATTTTATTACGGTTAAGTAAGGTTTTTTTTTCTTGGAATCCTTCAAGTCCTGCTTCCTTTTATGTTATGTAAAACCTGATCAGGTGAACTATGTTATAACATTATGTATGTGTATTGACATTTATTGACTTTTACAGAGTGTAGTTGAGGAGCTGATGGAACGGATATCTAAGAAGAAAGCTCAAATTGCATGCATGATGGAAAATACATTAGAAGTGAGAAGAATGAAGGATGAATTGCAGCAGACACTTTCCTTGGTAAGTTGAAATTTTGATATCTATTCTTTTCGTAAAAGGTGTTGGACTAGTGGCTTGCTGAAATTATATTATGTGAACTATAAACATGATTAATATTTCTGTATTTTGTTCTCCCCTTTTTTTTAATGTCTCCATATTTTCTCTGGAGTTGTAATATGTAAAAGAATGAGGAAAAGAAAGGGAAGATGTCTCACAGAGAGAGACCAATTCAATCTTTGTGAAACCTACTATGCTTGTGGTAAATGGTAATAAGTAAAGTGAAGTTTGGCTTTACAATGAAATGCTTTGCTTCTAAGCATTGCAGTTGGGAAGTATGCACACTTTGCCAATTAATTTACTCATATAAAAAACACTAATTAGTTTTACCTTGAGAGTTGTTCGTATATATAAATTTTTTGCATTGCTGTTATCCATATTTCTTTGTTTTTTGGCCAGCTTTTGCCTTTATAATAGTCATTTTATTTGCTCTTCAACAATTGCCCTTCATTTGATTATAATAGTTATACTTGATTTGTTTAAATTTCTTAATATTATCTCTTCTTGATGATTTTTTCTTTCTTTCTTAGGCAACAAAAGAGAAGCTTGAGCTAGAAGAAGAATATGGCCGCAAGGGTAACCAACTCCAGAAGATGGTGAAGCATGTTAGATTACTTGAACAACAAATTCAGGATATTCATGAGCAGCATGTTAAAAATACACAGGTTTCTGTTCTCCCGGATATAAATAATAGGTTTCTTGTATTGGTCTTTCCTTGTTCTATTTTCTCTATCCTGTGTTTTCTGGCTATTACTGTGATAACACTTGTAAAAAAATTAAAGATGCTCCTCTTTATTTTGTTACTGAAGTGACACTTCTTTTGCCATCCTCCTGCTTTGTTCTTACTATGATTTTATTTTCCTGTCCAGAATTCTTGCTTTGAATATAACGTGCCACATAACAAGGGCCCTTATTTTGATGTCTTTGTTTGACAAGCATGAGTTGTCATACGTGACCATCTCTGAAAATGTGGTTGGCAGTATAACCAATGTTGAATGTTTAAATTTGTGGTTACTCCAATATGATATGGGCTTTATGCCTATTTTGATATACTGCAGGCAGAGGAATCTGAAATAGAGGAGAAGTTGAAGGGACTTCAATGTGAGGTCGACGCTACTGCTTCAAGTCTTGCAAGGTTTTGAAAATTTTCATTTTATCAGTTTGCTTTTTATTTTTATTTTTTACCTTGCTTTCAAGGTAGATTCCACTCACTCCCAGTAAAATCAACAATCTTTCAGTTTGAAGGAAGAAGAGAGTGCCTTGTTAGAAAGCCTAAACGAGGGATCAAGTGAAATTCGAAGAATTGTTGATGAGGTGTGGTGATATTTACCATCATTGGATAAATTGATTGTGTAGCAAAATTTATTCCTGTCAACTTTTATCTTTTTGTTTCTCTCTCTCCCCCCTCTAAGATTTTTATCGTTGAATCTGATTCTCTGCTGGTCGTTATTTTTACAAACCTTCGACGTTCTGCAGTACAAATTGTCTTGGACTCAGGCTGTTGGATGTAGTGCCCCCTGAAGTTTGGGCATGCGGATGTGACCATATATGGACGTGTGTAAATTTAGTGAATTGAAAATGATGTTGGTTTTACTTTTTTTAACAGCTGATCTTTATTTTTTTTTGATAAGTAAGAAAAATTTTGTTAAACAAGGCTACTTCATGCAAGGAGAATGAATTAGCAAAAGAAAACATATATAAAAAATTAAAAACAGAAGAAAAAACCAAACTATGTACAAAATTGCTTATGGCTGATCTTGAACCCATGACCTCATCCTCCACCCCATTATTATGGGAGGACGGAGTGGCAGCTGAGCTATAGCTCATTGGCACTGTATATAAAATTTCTTATGGCTGTGTTTATGAATTCCAAGAATTTTGCTCTATGCTTGTTCCAATTCTTAAACCTCTTTCCTAGGTTGGTTATTGAGTCAAATAAATACACTTATATCTCTTCTTTTCACATGTTACTATTATGTATGTCCCTCTAACTGATTATATGGATTCCTGTTTTTTTTTTGGGGGAAAAAGTAGGCCTTAATAGTATTCTTGCGCTTTGTTTTCTCCAATACTTTGTTAGTATTCTTGCGCTTTGTATTCTCCAATACTTTTACTTATGTTCTTGTTCTGCCCTGTCTTGATTTCTATCAATTAGGGAATTAATAATGAAATAATTGGGGTATTCTACATAGTTGATTGTGATGCTTTAAGCTTTGTTATAATGTGTCTGGTCTGCTATGGTGAGCTTGGTGCGGGAGATGCAAGAAAATTATTATTTAATATTATTTATGTTTGCAAGTCAATTGTATTTTTATGTTTTAGGTCCTAATAGTTTATTAGGCTATTAGTATTTTAATTTGGGAAGCAAGGTTATTTTTGTAATAAGGCAATTAGGGTTTTCTAGCCAATTATAACTAGGGTTTAGCAATCCTTTATAAGCAACCTATTGTACTCCTTGAGGAGATAGATGATATTTTGATGAATGAAAACAATGACCGTTTGGTCTTTCTTTGATCTGGTGTTGACTCCAAGTCCACCCTAGGTGCTGGTTCCTAGTGGTTTTCCTGCTTGGTGCTGACTTCAAGCAAGGCCTAGGTGCTGACTCTTAGGTCAAATCCCTTTATTTTTCCGTTATTTCAGTTTTGTTCTGGTTGTCCTGCGTCAGTTTTGGTATCAGAGCAAAACATCGATCTGTCTGAAGCATCCCGCAGTCAATCTAGAACTAGAAAAAAATCACCACAAAAAAAAGAAAAAGAAAAGAAAAGGAGATCCACGCAAGACCCATCACTCACCAGCCGCCAAAACCCATAAAACCAACACCCACTGCCGCGGAACCCAACAACCACCAGCCACCAGACTAGAAACAGAGGAGTTTGAAGCCCACAAGAGCCGTCGATGTCAATACTGGATTCGCGCCGCCGTGAACCACCTGCACCAACTCGCCATCAACACCACTCTCACCATGCCGCTTCATGCTTCGTCGGTTCCATTACTGCGATCTGACTTGCGAGCTCTGATCTGCACCATCGAGCACCGTTGACTGTGAACACCGATGTACCCATACTGCCTCTCCGCCGTTGACCCAGCGCCGCTTCGTGATTGCTCTGCCGCTTCTTTTCTCTTTTAGTTTCTTTGCTTCTAGTTTCTTCAGCTTCGGTGCTTTTAATGTTTGGAATTCGCAGACTTTAGTTTTAAACTGTAGTTATTTCTTTATTGTATTTCACACACCAAAAAAAAAAAAAAAAAAAAAGAAAAAGGGAGGAAAAGAAATAAAGCGTTGTTGTTGCCAGCCCATTGCACGTATGGGTTGTTTTTTTTTTTTTTCACAAATCCATTTTGTCCAATTAGACCCACTCAATTGAGGAGCCAAGCCCGTGACTATCAAGTGCAGTAAGTTGACCACTGACAAGGTGAGCTATGGTAATATCTGAAGCACCTTATTTTGATGGTGATAATATTTATCCACGAGATTTTGTCAACTGGATGAATGGGATGGAGCGATTCTTTGAGCAAGCAAATTTTGCAGATAACAAAAAGGTTAGGTATGCCAAGTTGAAGTTAAGAGGTAACGCACAAAGGTTTTGGGAGAAGCTTGAATATTTCCGCTATATGAATTATGAACCTGCCATCAGTGTGTGGGAAGATATGAAAGAAAAGCTTTGTGATGAGTATTTGTCACCATACTATCGAGCTAAGTATCTACCCCAATCTCAGTGTGGTACTTTTCAAGTTGAAGCAAATACGATGAATCCTCATCCTCATCTCATTTCATGTCCTCAGCGCACTTTTGAATAATTTACCAAGGAATTATCTACCAAGAAATTAAAGGAATTATCTGTAAAGCTCATGAAAAATGTTCAAGACAGGATTGCTTAGATGAAGCAAAAGAAGACTCAAACCGATTCAATTGGGAAACCAAGGATACTAGATCACAATGAACTTATTGTTGCCCCAATAGAAGACAACATTGATGATGATATCTTGGTCGTGGAGAATCCTCTAGCA
This sequence comes from Quercus aquifolioides, assembly GCA_019022515.1. NCBI lineage: Eukaryota > Viridiplantae > Streptophyta > Magnoliopsida > Fagales > Fagaceae > Quercus > Quercus aquifolioides. Next base: position 1,274,579 of record CM032335.1, on the reverse strand, counting down.
ACACTAAGGCCTAATGTTGACATAGACGTACATGCCTCGACAAGTGTTGCTTTAACATGCGTGCAAAGAAATGAATCTATTGAAGAGCAGCAAGGTGAAGAGATGGTGCCTAAAGAGAGTATTATGTTAGAGGGTGCACATGATGTGAAAGTTGAAGTTGTTGAATGTGCTTCTGATCAACCCTCCACAATCCTTGAAGATCTACATCTTGGTGAAGTCGAAGAGGTTAAAACTACAGTGCTTCCTATGGTTCATAAGGTTCAAGAAGAGATTATACTGATTCCACACATTGATTTTGTTATTCCAAATGAGTTTGATGTGGTGGAATTCAAGGTTTTTGTTTTCCCTGTGCTCCTTAAGGTGATTTCAGGCTTGAAGCAAGTGTTATTTGTTAGTATCCTAATCCTTCAATGTTTTAAAACTCGAGGTCGAGTTTTCTCCAACCAGAGGAGAATGACGTGGGAGATGCAAGAAAATTATTATTTAATATTATTTATGTTTGCAAGTCAATTGTAATTTTATGTTTTAGGTCCTAATAGTTTATTAGGCTATTAGTATTTTAATTTGGGAAGCAAGGTTATTTTTGTAATAAGGCAATTAAGGTTCCCTAGCCAATTAGAACTAGGGTTTAGCAATCCCTTATAAGCAACCTATTGTACTCCTTGAGGAGATAGTTGATATTTTGATGAATGAAAACAATGACCGTTTGGTCTTTCTTTGGTTTGGTGCCGACTCTAAGTCCACCCTAGGTGCTGACTCCTAGTGGTTTTCCCGCTTGGTGCTGACTCCAATCAAGGCCTAGGTGCTGACTCCTAGGTCATATCCCTTTATTTTTCCGTTATTTCAGTTTTGTTCTGGTTGTCCTGTGTCAGAGTTGAGTTTATCTTGTGCTGTGAATACCTTTTGAAGTTGTTGAGTGAGTGGTATTGACTTATTTTGGTTGACTTGAAGTAAATTTATTCATTCGAAAAAAAGAAAAAATTACTGATCAACTAAATTTATGTTATAAACAGGCGATGCTTATGGAAAAAACCTCTTGTTGATGTGCTTATTAATGTCACTGTTGTGAAATCAATTGTTTTTTAGAATTTTGGCTTGGTCATAAATTGCTAAGTTTTGGTAATAATTATTTTGGGCAATCAAGTGCTTATAACTATTTTAATATACTAAATGGCAATAAATTATATCTCATTTTCTAATTCATGCTTTCTTCTCTTTTGTGCTTGAGATAATTTATTTACTTACATACGAAAATCTTATTCTGCTTACATGTATGAAGTTTACTCACTGTTTTTTAACTTTGTCACATCCACCACTCATCCTAGTTGATCATAGTTTTTATTCATCACAAAAGAAGAAAAAGCTTGTTCTGTTTGATTGGATGACCAATGAGATAAAAGACGTAGAACTTTTGAAGTGGATCAATTATGTTTACAAATTAATTTTTGTTGTTTGAATCTAAACAAGACTGAGCAAAATTGTATCTTAAATTCCATCACCAATTCCTTTCATTATGTTGTTGAAATGGAGACTCTTTTCACCCCGTTGTTGACAGAAATTTATTTTTTGGGATGCACCAGGAGACAAAAAGAAGGGGGTGGGGGTGTTTCAAAAATTTCTAAAAGGCATTTCTGTAAAAGTTATCTCCACTTTTTGGAAAGCTTACTGTGCTGGTCACTTAAAAATACAAACGAAATTTTCTCTCATGTTTTCCTGAACTAATATCTTCTAATTCGTGAATATATTCATACACTTTGGTTTCCTTTAGATTGAAGATTTTGAACGGAAACGTCGTGAAATCGAGCATTCCATCCGCGAGATCAATCAACATCAAATCAACAAGGTGCGGATTGCTCTTTGTCTTCCAGTCCTAGATGCATGTAATATTGACAGGGCCTTAAAGGGCATATGCAGTTGTAGATCCATGTTTACTCCAACCTTCGTTTTTTAAAAAAACAGTATGATTGGGTTCATTTTGAGAGCTGACTGTATTGACAATTTTTTCTTTTCTTGACAGGTTACGGCTTTTGGTGGAGATAAAGTTATTAACCTATTACGTGCAATTGAGAGACATCAAGAGAGGTTCAAGAAGCCGCCTATTGGTCCAATCGGAGCCCATTTGGTGAGTAACAGATGATTGTGTGCCCAAGTTTCAATAATTTCATAGTACTTATATAAATAAATAAATAATAAAAAACGTGTTGAAAATTTCATAATGTTTTCTAGAAAATTATTATTGTGTGTGGGCATGCTTACATGTTTCTAAGAAAGTTTGTTCTTTTGGGGATATGCAGTTCTGATTCTTTGTGCATCTCTCTTTTTTAAGTTTTTATATGAAATTTTAGTAAAATGGCATTGAAAATTCTTCCTGACCCGTTATCTGAGATATTATCTTTTTGTGCTTCAAAGTATCTTTTAAATTATAATATACATTATGATAATTTTGCATGCCTTTCTGATTTATTGTATGGTAGTAGTGCTCATTTTGGGATATATCTTCCATGGTTGTCTTCTTCATAATTGGCATCTGCTAAGCTTTTAATCCAAATATAAGTTAGGCTTTGGTCATAGCTGAAGCTGTCTTTTTTGTATGTCTGATCATTGGGGTCTTTGGTTTTGAAATGAATGCTTATCAAACCTTAGGCACAGGATATTGTGAGATAGAAGCTGTTTGGATAATACTGGTGAAGTCTCTCAATTGTGCACACCTTCTGCTGTATTCTCTTTCCTCTATGTGAGAGTTTTGTTTTCCAAAATATTGAAACCCTAACCACCTGTTTTAAGAATTCTTTTGATAAAGATATGGTTTTACAGTTGGGAGCAAGATCTATGATTTTTTTGTTGTTTATATCTTGTATATATTTTGATTCTTGAGCTCAATTTTTTTCCCTGCATAATTGTGATAGTTTCTCTGCTCTCAAACACTTCTAATTGTATGACTATGTACTTCAGACTTTGGTTAATGGTGATACGTGGGCTTTTGCTGTTGAAAATGCCATTGGGAGGTTGCTTAATACATTCATCGTTGCTAATCATAAAGATGCTCTGGTTCTGAGAGGATGTGCTAGGGAAGCAAGTTATGGCCATGTTCCAATTGTCATATATGACTTTGCAAGACCAAGGTGGATGCATGCCTATTTATTTCGAGTCTCTTCAGGTGCATGCTATCTTGTGTTTGACTGTGTTAGTTCTCTCTTTGATGTACTTCTTACTTTGTGTAGGTTAGATATACGACCTCACATGCTTCCTCAAACAAATCACCCAACCACTCTCTCTGTTCTACACACAGAAAACCACATTGTCTATAATGTATTGGTCGATATGGTAACACTTCATGCATCTTCCTCTGCTTTTTATGATGTCTATTGATTACTTATTAATTCTTGATCTCATTTCCTATTTTCATTAGCATTTTTTGTTTATCTTTTAAAGAACTTCCCCCCTTATGCTATACTTTAAAATGGTGCTATTCTACACCTTGTTACAAGTTTGCTTGCATTTCCAGGGTGATGCTGAGAGGCAAGTTCTTGTTAGAGATTATGACATGGGAAAAGCTGTTGCTTTTGAGCAAAGGATCCTGAATTTGAAGGAGGTTCACACTTTAGATGGATATAAAATGTAAGTCAAAATTAGATTATTTATCTCTTTATCATTTTTTTCTTGGTTGATTTTTCACATTTACTCTAAGTTGGCAGTATTACGAGGAGAATGCAAGGGGGCCAAAGTGCGTCTTATCAACATAAATTAGTAAAATAGATAACGAGTTGTCTGTGGGACTGTTGGAATATAGAAGAGAATAGATGCATCTGTTTGAAATATATTGATTCTGCTACTTGCGGAATTTCATCACCAATTAATTGATTTTGCTCAATGGATATTTATGAAATAAGTTCGAAACAATATTTATTATTTGTAGAAGTCTATCATTTCTCTGTTGTCTTGGTGCAAACATAAAGCACTTATTCTGAAGAATATGGGGTGTGTATGTTATAATGGTAGTTTATGAAAAATATGGGGTTTATAAGTGTTGTTAAAGGCATACTTAAAGCTCAAAGCTTGAAGCCTCAAGGTTTCAACTTGGTCAAAAAAGGCTCATTTAATGAAGCTTGCCTTAGGCACGCTTTTATGGCGCTTTTTGAAGAAGCACAAAGCATGCCTAGGCATGCTTTTTTTTTTGCTAAAAAAGATATGAATCATGAAAATTAATTGCTTGATCTTGAAGGAAATGGCATGGATTAACACACATTTTATAATTACATTTTTTTGGTATTTGATTTTTAGATGTATGTTGAATGAATCACATAATCATTTGATCATAGCTATCATGATTATATATTTTTATAAAGCACAAGAGAATAATATAAAATGTTATGTTTAAACTTTTAATGACTAGATTACTATGATATCGTCCATTGATACTTGTTTTCAATTTACCATATTAAAATCTTAGGGGTTGTTTGGTTTAAAAAATGGTGTATTCACTTTTCTGTATCCATTTTTAGAATTTGAATATAGAAAAAAGGACCAATTTTCACATTTATGTTTGTTTGGGGATCTGTTTTGATTACCAAATACACCCTTATCCAGTTTGGCAATTGTTCCCTATTTTAGGAAAAAGCACCTTTAACCCTTTTTCACTTAATTGAGGACATGTTAGTTGGTGGGTCGCAACCATTTTCAACATTATAATAAAAATGCCACTATATTCATTTTCACTGAAAATGAAAACACAAAAAGATTTATTCATTTTTTGTATTCAAATTCACCTTTTTGGATACTGAAAACGAAAATTGAATACAAATAACAAAACTAAACAGATTTTTAGTGGTGGGTCCCACTAAAAACTGAAAATAAAAACAAAATACACCACTTTTTTAGCTAAACCAAACAACCCCTTGGTAGTTGAAGTAACTTACGTAGAATTTGAACTTACAAAAAAACATTATACAATTGCACTTACCTAATAAGTAAAATATACAAAATTTGAGTTTATTTTATTTTATTTTAAATGTTACAAAATATTTCTATTAGAGGTTATTAGATATTGTATGTGAAAAATGTGCATTTTACTTCAGTCAGGCGTGTGCTTGCGATTTGTGTTTTGTGCCTAGGCTCTAAGAGGCATGTGCACATAAGCGCACTTGATGCTTTTGCTAACACTGGATTTATTTGATTGCTGCTTCTATTTATTATGTTTTTTTTTATTGGTGAGGGTGGGGTTAAAAAAATTGAAGGACGAAATTTAGTTATGCAGGATTCCAAAGTGCAGTGGCCCCTTTAAATAAGCAGAAGTTCATTGGAATAATTTCATGTTGCTGTTTTTATATATATTTTATAAGTAAATAATTCATTAGAAAAGGGGTGCTTTCCAAGTACATGGGGTGAATACAAGGAACAAAAAAAATAAACGTTCATAGCATTAAAAAAAGAATTAATGAAAGCTCAAGGAATCCAGGAACACTAGAAAGTTCGCAACAGAAAATGTAGGAGATATTGAACTCCATTCACTTGGAAGGCTTGTTTTTTTGAAGGGATTTACTCCAACTTATTTACCTCCCCATGTCAAAACTTTATTTCATAAATATAATTCTTTAATTTTGCCATAGATTCTACTTCTCAATCATGTTCTTCTCTTCTCTAATAAATAGAGGATTCTAATAATAATGGTCTTTCTGTACTCTATATATTTTGCCACTATAGCTTCTCTATCTCTTGCAATTAGAAAAAGATTGGGATATCTCTCATTTAAAGTATTCTCACCATTCCACAAATCATGTCAAAAAAAAATTTTAGAGCCATCACTAACATCATATCTGATAATCACGGAAAGCTGTCCCACCCACTTATAATATGCTTCCACAAACCCACCCCAAATGGTCCCCTGACGTTGCCCAACACTAACTCCCCCAAGTAGTGCCATGCTTTAAATTTATTACCCTCCAACTTTCTTCTAACACATATCGCCACAACCACTTTCCCAATAAAGCTTGATTTAAGAGCAATAACTGCTTAATTCCCTATCCTCCATGGCAAACAGGAGTACACGTATTTCATTAACTGAATTGAATCTAAATTTATCACCCAAACTGCCAACCTATTTGCCCCTCCCACAGGCAATGGGAAAATAGATAGAGATAGATGAGCTGTTTTGTATATAATGACAAAGAGGAATCAGATGCATTTAGTTATGAAAGTAATAACATTTTGTGTTTTTGTTTTTGGTTGGTTTTGGTTGTTTAGTCAGGTATCAGGTATTGGGTTGGGCCTTGAGTGTGCCACTCAAACTCTATTATCTGCAACTTTTAATTTTCAAGTTCTGCTTTTGGATTGTTCACTTCTGTTTGTGCAGTTTCCATGCACCCTGTAATCTAATCCCTGTATTACTAGTAAAATGTAAGAATGACTTCTGGAGTAATAGTTTGTAATGATTCCTTTCTAGGTTTTCTCGTGGTTCAGTCCAGACAATTCTTCCTCCTAATAGGAAGTTAAGACGCGGCCGTCTTTGTAGTTCTTTTGATGGTCAAATTAATGATCTTCAAAGGGATGCATCACATGTAAATGAAGAAGCTCAACAGCGCAGGAGGAGAAAAAGAGATGCAGAGGGAAGGCTTCAGGATCTTCAGGAGGATCTACAAAGTGTAAAGGTAATAATAGTTTGCAAACTGTTTAGCATTAATGTATGCTTTATACCTTTAATGTTAGTTTTTTGCTAGGCAAAGCTGTTGAGGCAATTTGACCCCCAAACATGCCCCTCCACTAGGGAGAGAAGTGCCAGTTGGCCTAAAGGCTGTTGGCATGTCAGTTTAATTACTTGTCCAAAATTTTTATTAGCTTGACATTTTGATACTATATATTTATTACTCTCTTCACTTTGTTCATTTACAATCTTCTACTTTTAGCTTTTGTGATTGAGGAGACTTCTTTTGTAATTGGGTTGTGCCTTGGCATTTTTTATTCATTAGCATTGTCTAAAGGCTTCCATTGTAGTTTACTGAGAATTATAGATTTTTTCGATAAATTTTCATTAAAAGCTTGAAGTTTTGTATAGGAGCTCAAATGGACTTGGGCTTTGCTGGTCAGGATTTTGACTTGGCTTAGAAACTTGAATCACATTGCATGTTCATCTATTAATTTTCTTTTGAAATATCCATGTTATAGAAAAACTCAAAGATGTAAATATGAAACTTTGACTGAAGATGACCTTTGTTCTCTTCCTTTGTTGGACATGGTCATCAGGCACATGTCATGTCTGGCATTGTCACACATGTTGAAGCTTCCCTGTGACAGACTAATTTATAACATTTTAACATTTAATGTTTGAGACTAGGGTTGATTAATCCCTAGGTACAGAAAAGCTTAAAAGTTTTTGTACATGGAAACTCAAATGCTAGGGAAGTGGAAACAATTTCCAAAAAGATTATATTTTTCAAGTATTCTCATGGACTGAATTTTCTGAATGAAAACTCAATTAGGGAGCATGATCCTACCATTCATGTTGGCTCCAAACCATCTCTCTCTCTCTCTCTCTCTCTCTCTCTCACACACACACACACACACACTGTCGTTCATCATTAGTAAGGGTTATATATATATATATGATAAAGTAGTGAACCTTTTTAAAGAAGAGCCCTTTGGACTTGCTTCAGCCCAAACCTATGGGCAAAAAAAGAGCTACATATTCTACTTTTACTGGAATGTTCGTCATCTGTTGCTTCTGCTGTTTGTGTAGAGGCGGCGTTTGAATGCAGAGCGTAATTTAATGTCAAAGAAACTAGCACTGCAAGATGTAAAGAATGCATATGGTGCTGAAGCAAATGAATCTTCTGCATCGAATGTTGACGAGCTTCATCAAGAAATCTCAGTTTGTTCACTAATACTCATAATTCCATTGATTATTGTGTGGGCACACACACACACACACTCATATCAGTGTGTGTTCTGATCCATTATCATCTCATTGGAGTATTTTCTAGAAAGTCCATGAGGAGGTACAAGAGAAGAAGATGTTGCTGGAAAAGCTACAAGTCAGAATGAATGAAGCAGAAGCAAAGGCCAACAAGCTTAAAGTGTCATTTGAGAATCTATGTGGTATAGTAACAAGGTTTTTACATTTCATATTTGGTTTTTATTATAAATAATTCCAATTATACATTTTTTTTTGTCTATAATAATATTTTAGAGTCAGCAAAAGGGGAAATTGATGCATTTGACAAAGCGGAAAATGATCTGATAAAGCTTGAACAAGCACTGCACGATGAAGAAGCGGTCTGCCTTCTTTCCCTGGAATCTTCACTTTCCAATGCTTCACTACATTTGATATAATGTTGTTTCTGCAACTACTTTTAATATTTTAAATTATACTTTTATCACAGAAGAAGGCCCACTATGAGGTAATAATGAATAACAAGGTTATTTCTCTTATCAAAGAGGCAGAGGCACATCACAAAGACCTTGAGAAAAACCGTCTGGTACGTTTGATACCCTTCCAAAGATAGAGTGGTAAATGATTTTAATGATGCTGTGATCATTCTAACCCCCACCCCCCCCCCCCCCCCCCACACCAAAAAAAAGGAAGAAAAAAAAAAGATATTAGATTTTTAGCACCTACTGTTGCCGGTTACTTGTGTCATGTGTTTTGTAAATGACTAAATGCCAATGGGCAATAGGAATTTTTCTAATGAATTTTAGATAAATGGGTCATTAGAGGATGTGTATCTCTCTCTTAATTTATAAGAATTTTGTTTAATAGAAATAGGAAGATTTCTATTTTTCTTAATTTATGTTCACTCACAATTTAGGAGCGCTAGAAGCTAAAAATGGAATGCCAATATCATTGGCCTTTCTGTTACTGTTACTAATGGCATTTATGCTTTTCTGTATCCTTCTTGCTTTGTGGAAATAATTGTTTAAGACTGTCTGGCATAAATGGATTCGCATAGCTGATCTGTTATACACTGGGTGAAACTACAGGAAAGTTGTAGAAAGGCTTCTATTATTTGTCCTGAGAGCGAAATTGAAGCATTAGGAGGTTGTGAGGGGAGCAACCCAGAGCAACTTAGTGCCCAACTAACTAGACTAAATCAGAGACTTCAGCATGAGAGCCAGCGGTGAGGACATTGTCATCTGTCTTTGTATCACTTGAAGAACAGTAAAGTGCAATTTTTTAGTAAAATATCTTAGTTCTTTTTTTTTTCAATGTGCAGATATTCTGAATCGATTGATGACCTTAGGATGTTGTATGAGAAAAAAGAACGTAAGATTTCGAAAAAAAAGAAAACTTACAAAGCATTTCGAGAAAAATTGCATGTAAGTATTATTTCCCCGTATATTAATAATGTTGGGAACAGCAAGCACATTCCATTATTTTAAGCTTATCATGATCTGTTCCTCATATTTGTTTCAGCTTTATTTTATTGGGACCCGTTTCCATTATGTATTCTCATGGCTCCACCCCCCCCCCCCCTCTTCGCCCTATGGGGGGTTTTTTATTTATTTATATTTTTTAAATGTTTATTGCAGGCTTGTGAGACAGCGTTAGGATTGCGCCGGGAAAAATTTGATCGGAATGCGTCATTTTTGAAGCGCCAATTAACTTGGCAGTATGAATTGCACTGTTTCCAATATAGTCACTTTCTTTAGGAGTGTTTTGTTCTCTCTCTCTCTCTCTCTCTCTCTCTCTCTCTCTCTCTAAAGAACTAGTTTTTTAATATATTTGAATATTTCCATTAATTTGTCCATCTCTTGAATTAGATTTAATCGCCATTTGGGAAAAAAGGGGATCAGTGGAAATATTAAACTTAGTTATGAGGAAAAGACCCTCTCAGTTGAGGTAAGAAATTTACTTTGGATTACTCCTTTCAGATCCATTATTTTTTTTTTTCATTCACTAAACTTCTTTAATTAAACTATTTTCAAATACTTTGCTTCTGGATATTGGGACAATTTTGAGACAACCCTTTTCTCTTTATGCTGTGTATTCTCTTTTTAGGTTAAAATGCCTCAAGATGCTTCAAGCAGCACTGTTCGTGACACTAGAGGACTTTCAGGTTTTTTTTTTTTTTTTTTTTTCCTTCATTGACTTAAAAAATAGATTGTCTAACTTGTTTGTGCTTTTGAAACCATCATAGCTCTACAGATTTCTTTTAACTACAAATAGTTTCGTGAATTAATAGAAATGATTTGTTTTGTATTTACTCAGAATAATTTGGGATTTCTTAGAACAAAGTTTAGCTACAAAATTAATTGTACCTTAGGCTACAAACTCACTCAATATCTTTTTATTAGAAGTGAATTTTGACAAATTCACCATTGGATTACATCTTCTTCTTATATCCTCCATGTTTGCAAAATTTCGAGAAAATTAAAGATCAATAGCTATGTCATCAATAAATTTTTAAATTACAAGTTTTTGTAATTTAAAATTATGCATAAAATATAAGATTATAGATTATATAGTAAATAATATCCGATTGACACAAAAATTGACATATGTATTAAGAGCATAAAGAACATGTAATTCAATGGTTAGATTTTCAAAATATTTAGTAATATTTATTTTATTGAGTGAGTTTGTAGCTTAAGGCTATAACCAATTTTGTAACTAAACTTTGTCATTCTATCTGATATAGGGCTCTTTTTCACTTTATTTAGGGTATCTTATTAATTTTTTAAGTCAGAGTCAGGTATACCTCAATCCTGTATATGAGAGTAATTTTCCTGATGTTGGTAGTTGATTGATAATTAGGTGGCGAACGCTCTTTTTCAACATTATGCTTTGCATTAGCTCTTCATGAATTGACAGAAGCCCCTTTTCGAGCGATGGATGAGTTTGATGTGTTTATGGTAAGGATTCCTTTTCCTTTCTTTATAAGAACATAGGTCTCTTCTCATTTTCTGCCTATGGGCATGCAAAATTTGATAATTTTACCTGGCCAGATATGCAGAAAATGAGTTGTGTAGATTCTCTCTCTCTCTCTCTTTTATTTTATTTTATATGTATATATAAGCACCTGGTGAGTCTTGGACCAATGAGCTCATCCTCCACCTCTCTAATTGTTGTATTTGAAATGTGAATGAATGCTATTCCCTGTGGAATGTTGACAATTTGGAGAGGAATAGGATTTATGATGGTTTGAGCTTTCTTAGCATGTAATCAAGTCATAATTTTTGAAATCATTGTATGATTGGATGCTGCTTTAGGTAGTGTCCATTTTCTTCTTTGAAGTTTTAGATCTTTCAAAATTTGATTGTAATTCTTTTGGAGTAGTTTTGATACGCTCCTCTAAGTTTTCTCCTTTTTATTTTATTAAAAATATTATTGCGAATGAGAATGGGTCATTCTTAAAATTTTAGTGCTTTGCATCTGGTCTTCAGGATGCTGTAAGTCGGAAAATCAGCTTGGACACCCTTGTGGATTTTGCATTGGCACTGGGATCACAGTGGATACTTATCACCCCTCATGATATCAGGTATTGTATTTGATGTTTGTTTGATGATATAAAAACCATATGGTGTTACTTTGCACTTTAGATACTAATAATGGGTGTTCTTGCATCCTTCATATCACATACAGGTTAACAATAAATTATATATTTGGGTCAAATTATCTTTATAGTAAGACCTTGGTTCAAGGCTACTGCTAGTGTGGTTCAGAAAGTTATAGTCTTGAATGACAGACATGGAAGCACACATGAACATGTTATTTGTTTGAGTGGTGGTGTTGCAATTTTGCTTGCACTTAACGGTCATTTCAATCATGGAGATGGATGGAAGGACCATTTTGAAAACATGATCAAACCTTTTTTTGATACATAAAGAACAAGATCAAACTTGGTGAACCAAAATGAATACAACCCCAAACTTTAAGGGACTAAAATGTAATTTAGTATATTTATGAGAGATGACTAGAGATGCATTTTCTCTGCCTTCAACTTTGGTGCACCGCTAAACCACAAAATGTATGAACATTCAGTTTCATATTATATTTGAGATAACTAGGTGCACTTAAACCACCTAATTGTTGCTCTCTTTGTTTCCTGTTCTGGTTTGATCTTGGGTTTCATTTGAAGTTTGCATGGTAAATCTTTTGGTAATTCTCGACGTTTTTATTTCCTTCTGATTGTGTCTTCAGTCAATTTGGATGGGTTAGATCATGGTTCATGCTTGTGTTGATGTTTCCAACACCATAAATGGCCATTAGCTGCTTGAATACAAGTCAATGGTACAATCACCATCTCAGCTTTTGATTTAAAGGGCTTTTAATGATATATGCATGGTTTTAAACACTGAACTAGATAGAGAATCGAAAAAGGGACTGGTTTCTAGTTTTTGGTCCAACTGGGGTCAGGCCAGTCATTAATAGGGGAAAAACACAACAAAAAATGAGAGAAGATGATTTACTAGTGCTAGCATAAGTTCCTTGAAGAATTATTCTTTAAATTTCCCTTTTTATAAATAAAATTAACCAATATAAAAGCTGGTTCATGGTTGAACCAATTGGTCTGGTCTGATTTTTAAATCCATAATTTATGAGACCTTTGGACCATGCTACACCTGGCAGAAACGGTTTTGATGCTGGTTGATTTAAGTTTGTATCTAATATCTGGTGGTGGTTATCTAGAAAGCATGGGTGCGGCGATAGGGTTGCCGCACCCGCACTGGACTCGTCTCGATGCGGCATCCGGCGTCTGATGCGCCGATTCGCTCCTCTTTTTAAATTTTTTTTTTCCTGATTTGCACTGAAACTGGCCGATTAGGCCTGACTCCAGTGGAAACAGGAGCCGAAACGGCCGCCGAAATGGGCAGCTGGCTGCCATTCTTCTGCTTCATGTGGCATTGTGAGAGGAAAAAAAAAAAAACAGGAAGAAGAAGATGAGAAGACACAAAAAAAAAAAAAAAATGGTTGGAAGAAGAATAAATTTATATAATAAAAGAATAGAAATTAAATAGGTGGGAAAGTCAATTGTTTCATGTGGGTGGGCTTGGGAATTGGAAAATGAGTAAATGAACCTTCGAGAAAGGTGGTTTTTTGTTTAAAATTACCAAAAATATTGATTTTATTAAAAACATATCATAAATAATTGTTTTTTAATAATAAACTCTACCCTTTATTTGAATTTTTTTATATTAAAAATATTAAATTTACTATATAAAAATATTTTTAATAATTTTTTTAAAATTGCCGAGTCTCGCACCCGCACCCAAATCCAGAAACACACTTATGCTTCATGGGTGGTTATATTGCCTTGTTCCATGTAGTTTCAGTTCTTGGTGGCAGTCATGAGTTGGACTAAAGAGATGTTCAACAAAATTCAGATATTAAATCTTATATTCCTTGTGATGCTTTTTTTACAGCATGGTAAAACAAGGGGAGAGGATAAAGAAGCAGCAAATGGCAGCTCCGCGTACTTGATCATCTATTTACATGTTCAGGTAAAAGCTTCAGTAGATGATAATGTTGCCTGTAGATAAGTTATGCGATGAATGTAGTGGAGACTTAATTTTGTACAATGGCAGGCCTTAGAATTCTCTTAATTTTGTATGAAGTTATTGTTCATGGAATACTAACCATGTACCAAAATCTCTATCTCCCTCTCTGTTATTTTGTAAATTCACGCTTTTTATGGAGGATTTTGGGCCTGATACATACTATGGCACTACTAACTGAACACTACACCTTATTTATTTATGGGTCAAGCTATTATTATATAGAGCATTGGTTGCCCTTGGTATCAAGCTGGAAAATAATTCAACGTGGAAGGTTTTCTTGCAATTTGAGAAACATAGTTTGAACTTTCCAATAAAGGCCAGCTTGGTCATTCTTATCACTCAGTTATTCACTTGCGTTGCTCATGCCTTGTCCTACATAACAAATTCCAACATACAACTTTCTTGAGATCCAACAACTTTAGATAACATTATTGTAAGCATAAAATCTTTAGATCTTTCTTTTCTTGTTTTTTAAATTAACTAAACCTCCATTTTAATTTCCTTATCTACTATTTATTTGATTCTTAATTCACTTGTAAGGATATCTAGTCCAATTGTGCTTTATACTTGTCCTGCTTGATATTCTGACGTTATTGAGGATTGCTGTCATAAATTGGTATATCAATGATGCTGTTTATCTGCTCTGATCTCATACTCTCAAGTCCACAGGAGCTTTAGATTCTAGATCACTTTAAATAATATGATTTTATTAAAGTGGGCATAGGTTGGTCTAGTTGTAAAACAGATTTTCTTGATAGTAAACTGGTAACTTTCATTTGAGGTCGAAAAAAATTCTATATTGAATTCAAGATATTCAAAGTAGAAGAACACTGTTTGCTTCAAGCTGGATAACCAGTCATCTTGTATGAGACGACTACTCCAATAAGGCACCCCTCACCGCTTGATAATCAATCAGTTTGTCTTGGGTTCCCACTCGAGTGTGAGAAGGCTCCTGATGCTGTATCATCTAGTGCCAACCATAACGTAAGAGACCGATTGATGCCTAATTTCATCTCAGGCAGAAGTGTGTCAGCGGGATGATCAAAGCTTTCCCACAACCACCTTCCAATAGAGCCATTGGATTTGGAGTTCACTTGTCTTACTATTAAGTTAGTAGAGTAACTCGTGTTTACAGTTTCACCTCCACCAGAATATGTTACAATAGGATCACCTCCACCATTGTACTTGATCATCAACTTTCCCAGGTGGTCGAGGGTAAGAAACCCTCTTGAATCATTTTGAAATAGATCTGTCTTGGTGAACTTTCGTTTGGCAGAAACGAGGTACTGTGAAGAATTAAGATTATTGCCTTGCTTAAGCGTGTTGTCTAAGGCTAGAGTAAATTTCTATCTTATATAAATAAATAAATAAATTCAATAATTAATGGTTGATTACTGTAGTTACTAGTTAAGTCTGATGTCCCATAATTTTGGTATTATTGTTTGATTTGTGTTGGCTTTCTTTGTTTCTTTCCAGAAGTATTTTTGGCATTTGTACATATCCAAAAAAAAAAAAAAAAAAAGTATTTTTGGCATGTGATAAATAGGGTGATTTGAATTTCAATAACAAATATCAGATTAGCTTAGGGTTTCCTCAGTAAATTTTCCTCAATTAAATGATGAAGGTAAATCATGCTGGGTTATATATATCAATCATCTTCTCCCTTGTGGGATTGTTTTATCTTTTACACTTTTTATGTAAATATTTAATTTGTAGTTGAAACACATAAATTCAGACCATTAATGGGGTGTGGCACTCCGTAACTATATCCAAAGTAAGTTATGGTGATTCTGCGTCATACTTCACCCCCAATTGAATGCCTATGAAGTATGAAGGAAGGTAAAAGTTGTTTTATACACAGTTCATCTTCTCCTTTTGGAGGATTTTTTTTTTTTTTTTTTTTTTGGTTTTCTGTCTTAGTAAAAGAATTCTTTGGTGGAATACATGAATTACTCGGACCAATATTAGGTGTGTGACATGGTGCAATTACAGTCCATGGTACGATGGCAACGAAACTTGTACCAAGTACCAACACCATTATTAACTCATTATTTCGTGACTGAAATTTTCCAGTAGGAAAAAAAAAATCATCGTGTATAGAATAAGGTGGTAGTGTAACCAAACTATTAGAAGTAGATTAGGAATGTTAAACAATTTATACCTTGGAATTCACAGCATATCATTCTTGTTCATGTTCTATTTGAATTTGAAAATCGAAAAGAAATATCTCTTTTATTTATTTATTTATTTTTTCTGGCTGTTCTATTTGACAAGGAAAAATTCCCTTAATTTTAATTTTCACTGGATTTGATTTACCGTAACATAGATCATCATAAAGCATTTTAACTGACTCAAGGACACTACATCAATTTTAATAACAGAAGTGCTCCATGAGATCATAAACAAAGTCAAATAACTAGTGCAAATCCCTTGCAGAAAAACACTACCAGTATTTAAAATAATTGCATTTTTTAACCTTTTTTTTTATTTTTTTATTTCATAATTCGATAGTTACAATAGGAGAAAAGCAATTTAAACCCTGAATCTCTCCAGTAATTTTTATTTTATTTTATAGATTAATCTTGAATATCTTTGTTGAAAACAGCAAAAGGTATCACTCAGTTGAGTTACAAGACTCTTAACACTTTAATCATATTATTTAAGATCACATGCAGTTGTCAAACATAAGACCTTATTTAGTCTTTCTATAGAATAAAATGTACTAATCTATTGATAGCAACTGCCAACAATTCAAATGAAGAGTCCCATTAAACACAAGGCATCTCCAGCTAAAACCATAGAAAGCCCACAAATGAGTTAATTTTAGTTTTCCACAGCAATCTCAGAGTTATTAAGAATCAATTGGCTAAGCCATAGCCTTAAATTAAATTTACCAATTGTTGTAAAAAACCAGCTACAAAAATCCTGCTCTACAATCTGCTTGATTGAGGGACTGAAATGGAAGCAATAGGAGGAGAGAATGAAAAAGTAGAAGGCTGGAGGTAAATTCTCCCTCTCTGTCTCCAGGAACTGGCGGCACCTAACGTGGAATCCCAATGTTTCAACCACAAAAATTGAGTCTCTTCATCACTTTGGCATAAGCTGCAGGGACAATGCCAGGTTCTCTGAGCCGACTTGACTGCGTTTACACCAAAATTTTATTAATTACATCAACTGTCTTAAACACCCAAAATGCAATAAATGTCAAATTAATTCAGCATATACATTGTTATGTGTTTTGTATCAGGAGTGAGCATTATGAGCATGAAAAGAAGAATAATGCTAGAGATACAAACTATTTTACAAAAAATTTACAAACTACTGATGTGGTGAGTGATTATTGGTAAATGAAAAAATGATATTAATAGTGGGCCTAAATGAAAATCAATAAGAGGTTGGTCATATAAACATTTTGTTAAAATGTTGTAAAATATTTTATGACTGTAGCATTACTCTGAAAAGAAATGCTAATTTGTGTAAGTTAGTAAAACCCATTATTGAATAGTCAATTGTTAATAAAGTATAATAGGAAAATTTTGACATCATTTTCATGGAAAATATAAAGCTGATAACAAAATTAATTACTTTCTCATTTTTTTCATAAAATATTTCTAAAAATAGTTTCTAAACCAATACTCTTAGGGCATTCTTTAACATTTTCCCCTTAATTTATTTAAGTGCATCTTGGGACATGCACTTTTTCATTCCTTCCTCCTTTGCATAAGAAGCTACCTCAACCATTCTTATCGATCCTGTAGTTCTGCTCATCACTATTACTCTTCTCCATAACCTTTCATCTTCATTTCAGACTACCATTACCTTTTATTTAGAAGGACTATTTTCACTTTCCAAGTGAGAATAAGATATAGTGCCCCCAATCCTCACCCTTTTCAGTTTTCCCTTTTGCAGAAGAACATCCTACCAACCACTCTGACAGAACTATTTTCCTCCATATCAAATACAAATAGTCTTTAGTAACTTTACCCAGACATCCTAATGAGAAATTTCACTACCCCTTCTAACAAGTAGCTTGAATTCTACTGCCGCATGAACAACTTCTCATGTTTCTCCTCAAATTTCCGTGCTGATCGTCTCACACTCCCCTTATACACTTTCCATTCACATCATGTGTCACTATGTGTTTATTTTTTAACACTCACTTTCTGCTTAAAAAAAAAAAATCAAAATCAAAATCGAGAAGGATTCGATACCTATAACTCAACAGGGCTAGTTGGGTTTGAGCATCCAGCTGGGAAAAAGTATTTTTGTATCAATTAATATCACATCATCCATATCAAAATCCAACAAACGAGAGACATAATGTGCAAAAATAATTACCCACTAATATATGTTTTTTATTTGTTAATGGGTAATTATTTTTTACAGAAATGTCTCCCATTTATTAAATTTTAATAATGTTGACTTGGTATCATTTGATACCAAATACCTTCTCTAAGGACATCAAAATCATGTCTGGATCGTGTTCAAATAAACCTGCCCTGTACCCGACCCAAGCCATCCCAACCCAACAACAAGAAACCATCTAGAGACTCTCTCTCAAGTCTTAATCTCCTCCCCTTTTATGATTTATATATCCTTCATCTCTCCCACTTTATCGACACAACAGTTTGAATTACTTATACCATTTCTTGCTCCATCATGTGTGCTTACAACAGGCGTAAAACACAAATTCCAGATCGACTTCACTCACAAATCAAGGGGGAATGTAAGGACTGGCTTGCATTTCCTTTGAATTTATTTTTATAATGTTTCATTCCTTTAATTTTTATCATATTTTAAAAGGGATAAAAATGTGTATCTCTATAGAAATGCATAGTCATGGAAAATCATACCTCTATCTTGCATCCATCGTGGAAATGGACAAGCCATTCACTGCATAGTTTTCTGACTCTTTTTTCTGTAAATCTTCGTTAATGACACTTCTCCCTATTAAAAATGCTGGTTTTTTAATCATGGGAAGTGGCGCAGTTTCATCTTTAAGCATAGAAATAACTTCTGGAATTGTTGGTCTATCCGCCGCACTATCTTCTAAACATGAGAGAGCCACATGAATGAATCTTATCAATTGGTGCATAGGGCATGAATCTTTTAAAGTTGGATCCATTAGGTCTGGCACAGCATCTCTTTGCCACAACTCCCATGCCTTAAATAAGCATCATTTGTATTAAGATTTTGTAAAGACATAAATGGTAAAGAAGATATCCAAAGTTGTAAAAAGTTTCAAAAACTTACATATCCTACAAGGTTCAGTGGGCCGTTGACATGATAGAAGCTATTGTTCCTCCTACCACTTAGTTTCAAGCATTAAAACTCCAAAGCTGAAAACATCAGATTTTTCAAAAAAATTGCCCTCCATTGCATACTCAAGAGGCATGTAACCACTAAGGTAAACACCAATGATAACCTTTTAGTACTTAGTTGGATCACTGGAGTTGTAAGAAAAGCTAATTCATCTAACTACCAAAATAAGCATGTTTTAACTTACTATGTCCCGACAATTCTATTAGTATTTGCTCCCAAACCATCACATTTGAAAATTCTTGCCATACCAAAATCAGATATTTTGGCACACATGTTTTCATCTAGCAAAATGTTACTAGCTTTCAAATCTCTATGTATTACTTTTAACCTTGAGTATTTGTGAAGGTAAAGTAGTCCTTGAGCAATCCCTTCAATGATGTTGACTCGTTTTTTCCAATCCAATAGATAATTTTTAGTAGGATCTGTCTTACAAGGAATAATGAAGTATGATGATTTCATTATACTCATAAATAAATTGATCATTTATTCAATGCACAATATGTAAAATTACATAAGAATAAAGTTAGAGTATTGCTAACCGAAGAGAAAGGAATCCAAACTTTTGTTGGGCATGTATTCATAAATCAACATCTTTTCCTCTCCTTGAAAGCAACATCCAAGGAGTTTGATAAGATTCACGTGCTGGAGTTTGGCTATAAGTATAAGCTCATTTTTGAATTCCACTAATCCTTGTCCTGAATTTCTTGACAGTCATTTTACTGCTATTTCTTGCCTCTCATGTAATACTCCCTTCGATTTATACAACAGCGATGGATTCAACATTGTCAATCATAAGCTATTAAACATCTTAAGATTTTTTTTTTTTCTTTTTCTTTTTCTTTTGGAAACATACCTTATAAATTGGTCCAAAACCACCTTCTCCAAGCTTATTTTCTGGTGAGAAGTTATTTGTAGCTGCTGCAATACATGCAAAGCTGAACAATTTTATGTTATGTCTTGCATTTCCGTCGTTTTCAAGCTCATCTGCATCTAATAATCTATCAGGTGTTGTGAGCTCAAGTAGGTGCTTCTCTTCCCTTCTTTGAACATCATCTGTTTTGTTTTGTAATACCAAAGTATACAAGTCATTCATAAAGTTGTCCATCAAGTTTTGAACACAATGCAAAAATAATAATAAATAATTAAATAAATAATTATTTGTGATTATATACCTCGTTGTCGATATATCCTCCATAAACAGCAAAAAGTGCCCAAGAAAAGCACGAGTATAGCAGTTACGATAACTGGTGCAATCCATTTCTTATTTCCTTCTGCATTCGATTTGCCTATAGCATCAATTTATAGGTACAAATAAAATCATATTTAGTTTCCTTTCATGATCATGGTAAAAGATCAAGTCTTATGTGTCGCCTTTCACTTTGATTGGACAAAAGTTGTAGTAATTGTTCATGTAAAAGGAAAAAAAATGATCAAAGGGTTACAGAAGATTCCAAGATTTTATTACAAAATTCATTAGAAGCAACAGGTATAATAACATACTTTTTTTTTTTTTTGGTAAACAATCTACATACTTACAAAACCTTTGAAACTAGAATCTGTATATAACGTTAGCAAATAAATCACTAGCCTTTCCACCGTGGTGGCCCTAGAATGTTGAAGTTCCTCCACATGAACTTTCTCTATAAACGAACCTCATCAGCAATATCTTGGAATTCTAATAATCAACAACAACGACTAATTGTCAAAGTACTAAGTTGCAAAGAATTAACAGTTCAGGCTCAAGGCAAGAAATTCTCAAAAGGTAATTCTGAACACCAAGAGAAACAGTAAAAGGAGAGGAATTTGGACCTCTTTGGCTCAAGGAAATTTGGGTCTTAAATTTGCTCATGTATAGCAATGTCTCTCTCTCCATGTATTAAGGGTTTGTTTATATAGGGAAATTTAATTTAAACAGGTGGCATGGCCAATCTTTAGAAGCTTGAAATCTTCAATATGCTTCTTGACTTCAATTTAATACAAACCAAACCTGATTACATTACAATCCTCATAACAATAGAATTTGGCCAATAATCTAAAACCTAACAAAGTGAAAAATCTTTGGCTTTCCTCAAGCTAGTTGATCATTCAAGACAAAGTTTTTCACCAAACCAAGTTTGGAGGAATCTCCTCTAATCTATTATGTGATGATTCGTAAGATCATTCATGTGTATTATTTAAATAAGTCACATAGCTCATTATAAACGTCATGTGACTAAAAATACTTGAATGATCTTTTCAATCACTACATTATTTTCCTCCAAACCTTTTTGTAGGTTTTTTTTTTTTTTTTTTGGGGTCTAGTTGGACATAGTTTGCCTTTTAACTCATATGCTTGAAGTGGTAAAGGCTAACAAAGGAATACAATTCAACATTTCGCACTTAGCAGTCAGTAATAATTTGATGTTCTTATGCATGTTAGAGTGAACTTGGTTTTTAACTCCCCATCCTTTCTGGCGGTAATAATTATATGCTAACATTAACATAAGGCCAGGTTTGGAGTTTGGGTTACTTGCAAACTAACCCACTAAGGTTTCAATTCTTTCTTTTGCTTCCTAAGTTTTCCATATTCGTGAAATTGACTCTTGAACTAACTTCCATTTGTTATCAATGATAGAAATGAAATGCATATACCACTTTATAATATAAAATTCATTCTTAAATAAAAGAAAATTAAATA
This sequence comes from Quercus aquifolioides, assembly GCA_019022515.1. Taxonomy (NCBI): domain Eukaryota; kingdom Viridiplantae; phylum Streptophyta; class Magnoliopsida; order Fagales; family Fagaceae; genus Quercus; species Quercus aquifolioides. The sequence continues at coordinate 1,253,092 of CM032335.1, read as the reverse complement.
TTCAATTTCAATTTTAATTTTAATCTAATAAAAAATTAAATTGAATTTGAGAAAAAAAGTCTTTATCTCTATCTCTCTCTCTCAACATGGATCCTTTCTGATTCCCTAAAACCTTTTGGTTCTTCCAATTTCCCAAAACTCTCTCCGTTGACGGGGTGAAGAAGAGGTGAGAAATGGACAACATAGATGGTGAAGGAAGCAAGGAGAGTGCGATACTTGTTAAACCTTGTTGTTGGGAGAGATGCAAGTGGATTTGATGAGGGAGTCATAGTCGAAAACCTTGATGGGTACGGCCAAGGCAATGAGGACATCAATAAACTTGAAAGCGGTGTTTCGGAGGCAGTGGCGACTCCAGGAATTTTGTCCAGGGTGTTCCTATTCCACTTTGAAAAAATTTCGGGTAATTTCAGTCCGTTTTGGGACGTTTCGGTAAATACCGGCTGAAATTCAAGATTTGGCTAGCATGAAGTTTGTGCTTAAAAGAAAAAATGTTCTTAAAACCAAAACAAATTTGCATTATGTACACCAAAAAACCTCAAAAAGGAAAAAAAAAATGAAAAGAAAAGAAATGAACAAAGGTACCTGTACAATAAACTATAAGTTCATTTGAAATATTAATAAAATTATTAATTATTGTTGTTTAGTTGTTTCATAAATTTGTTTTTCTTTTATAAACTATAATTTGTTGTATTGTTGTTTCATTAATTATTAAATTATTAATTGTTGTTTAGCCTAAGATAATTTAATTTTTTTGTCTTTTATAATTGTGGGGGGTGAAAAGCCCAACCTAACATATTGGGCCCAAGACCCTATTTGAGGACTATTGTTTGTTCGAAGAGATGAAAGTACTTGAGAAGAAGCCCATGTAAAAGAAACATGTCTGGGGATGAGTGTGGGGCATAGTCCGAGGAGATATTCAATTGTCCGAGGAGGCCATTATCCTCGGATCCGAAGAAGCTTGGTCAAACAGGCGTCTGAGAAGTTCAAATGATCCTCCTGACAAGTATAATGATAGAGATGAACCTCAGGCTCGCATCAGGATAGCAGGAACGGAGAAATATCTAGAAGACAAACTTCAACCACCACATTAAATACACTGCACCTACTTTTCTGGCCGCATTAATATGGAAAAGACCCCTAAACAGTGCACTCTCAGCTACCGCCACTCACACAAGGCTAAAGAGCATACATGATGGGACATGCACTCAAGTGGGCGTCTAGATGATGAACAAGTGGACGATGAAGATGAAGGGAAAGGGTACTATATAAGGGGGAGAGGCCTCTGGTAAAAGGAGATCGGAAAAAGAAAGAGAGAAAGAAGAAAACTCCATTACTGTAGCTCTAAGAATTGTAACCAACGTTCATTCAATACAACTCCTCTTCGGACGTTTATGTTTGCATCTGTCCGAGCATGATTGCATGTTAATTTACTCACAAACACTACAGTCCAATACTGTTTAATTCACTACTAGCCCAGCTCTTTCACCCACTCTCTATAAATTCATTGTCTTGGGTTCATTGAGCTCACAATCCATACCTTTTAGGCTTGGGCTACAAAAATTGACCCTACAATAATGTATTAGTTAATTAAATTATTAATTATTGATGTTTTGTTGTTTCATTAATTTTTTTTACTAACTACTAGTAGTCTAGCACACACCCCACTGTGCATTAGCACACACTAGCACACACCTCATGTGTGCACACACCCTTACCTCTCCGATACCGTACCAGAGGCCGTTTTGGTTTAACTAAAAAAATGAAATATTTCGGTACCGGTTAATACTAATGTACCGTTTTAAAATTACATCTAAATATATATATTTTCTTAAAAATTTTATATATACTCTTAAAAATATAAAATGATTTTAAAGTTTGACATAATAATTCTTTTAAATATTAGTAATAATTATGGTTGTAGTATAATTTTTTTTTTTTGAGAAGCATTGTAGTATAATTAAAAAAAAAAAAAAAGAGTTGTGCTTTAATAATAGTACTAACTCCATGTACTTACTAAATGCAGTAGTGAAAAAGCAAAAGAAATAAAAAAACAATGTGCAAAAGTTAAAGCTAAGCACGTGGGTGGTTGGAGATAAGCTTGAAATTTTTGAAAAACTTTTGACTCATTTAATGACTTCAGTATTCACGTGGGGAGTGGGACACTGGTGTACAAAACAATATACGGCAATTGGCATTCAAAACTAGAAATACCAAAGAATAGAGAAGTAGAAAAGTTGAAGAAAAACAGAGAACGGAGAAGAAAAGGCGAGGAAGAAGAAGCTGAAGCAGGTGAGGAGACTGCGATTGACCAAATGGAAGTGGCCGGAGACATGGAAGTGACCGGCGATGTGGTGGTGAGTGGCTGTGACGACAAAAACTGATGATTTTGGCCCTTTTTTTTTTCTTTTTAGATTCTCTGTTACATTTTATTTTTATTTTTTATTTATAGATTTTAGTTCAAAATTTGTTTGGCATAAAAATTTTGAGGGTGTTCCTGATATTGATTAAGGGTGTTCCTATTTTTTTTTTTAAGGGTAAACAAATAAAAAAAATTAAATTATTATATATAAATTTTTTTTTTCCAAGTCAGGGTGTTCCTAGGAACACCCTGGACTCTGAGTGGCGTCGCCACTGTTTGGAGGGAGTCTAACACTGTTTTTTTTTTTTTTTGGAGGTAAAATATTTTTTGGAAAACATTTTACACATTTTGCCATGTTTGTTTGAGTGTAAAATCTGGTCATCTGTAAAATTAAACCTATCAAGTGTAAAATGTTTTACGGCTAAATCAAGTGTAAAACATTCTACACTTGCTCTTCTCGTAAGTGTCAAATTATCACAATAACTCTCCTTCGCCTTCTCCCTCACCCGAACTCTTCCCCCTCTCTCTCTTCCCACAAATTTGCCAAGCCATTCGTCACTCTCAAGTTCGTTGGCTCAATTGATCTTCTCTCTTGCCCATCTCGCACAGACTAAGAAAGTCACGAGGATGGCTTCTTGGTGGAGAGGTTAGATGTCAGTGGTGGTCAAGGTAGCTTTCTGGCATGATTTGGGTAGCGATAGTCAAAGGTAGGTGGTGCGGTGGAGATCTGGGTCTTTGTGGGTTGGTTTTGAAATGGGTTTTGTTTCATAGGTTTTTGTTTTGTCTGAAATGGAGATCTGAGTCAACGTTGATGGTGGATATCAGCTCTATTTCGTCTTTGCAAGTTGTCTCTCCGGTGGATGGTGGGTTTTTTAGGGTTGAGGCTGATGGTGGGCTCATCGATCTTGGGTGTTTAGGTAGGTGGATGACGATGGTCGATAGGATGGGATTATGGTGGGCATGTGGATGATGGTAACTGTGGTGGTTTGGTGGTGGCTAGGTTCACAATCTTTGGTGGGGGCCGATTTATATTTGCAATGTTTAGGTCACAACACTTGCAAATTTTTTAGAGTAAGATATTTTACTCCGAAACAAACAGAGCATTAAGATGACGATTGGTGAATGTTGTGGGAGAGGAGAGAGAGAGAAACACTAAGAGAGGGGGGCATAGGCAATTGTGACAAAAGGTAGTGGTTCTAATTAAACTATTTAGTTAGTAAGTACGTGCGAAAGTGAAGTAGAATTTATTTAATTGTAATATACCATTTTTTTTAATGATGTCCAAATTACTATTTTATTAATATATTAATTAATTATTTATTATAAAAGCGTCACCAAAGATGCACCCAGCAAACTTCTTGCACTGAAACTGAATGAAATTACGTTAAGTCTCACTTATGAGTATGGAAACCTCAAAACAATGAAAAGATTAATTTGCAACTAACCTAAAGACCAAGAAGTTTATACATTTAGGCCTTTTAACATAAATTTGTTTGGACTAAATATGTTAGAAATTAGAACATATTTCACCATGTTTATATGAAGCTAGCTACCTCACTCTGCTACATATAACAATATTAAAATGAAGAAATAATATGTTCACAACATTTTTACAACAAATTCTAAATGGCAGGTTGTTAGCTGGTTCTTATTATTGGAGCAAAATGGTAATCTTAGTATTATGTTCCAATTTAAACTAATAATAACTAGTCACTTATAATTTGTTGTAAAAATATTGTAAAAATAACTAAAATAATTGTAGTTTCACGTAAAGCATCATTTCGTACTCTTACCTTGATTTGAAGGATCTTCTTTCGTTAGAACATATTTTAAAACTGTATGAGAAAATCCATTGTCACGAGTGAATATTAAATCTCCATTATAGCCCACACAGTCACAGTTATTCCAGCAAAGAGCTCTACAATCAGCAGGACCAATGGTTGTTCTGTTATCAAGAACACCGGGCTCCGCCGTATCTTGTAGACCATCAGGACTCATATGTTTAAAGAATCCAGACATTAAGTCAAACGTTTGGTTATAACTCCTGCAGTTTGGTTGAGCCCATTCCTCGCAACCTTCTTTTTCCTTACCGTAACCATAACAGAAATCCATTGTCATCATTGCTATATCCCATTCAAACATTTGGCCCATGCAATCTAACCGCCATGACCATTTTCCTAGTTCCTCTGGGTCTAAATATAATTCTTCTTTAGCATCAGCAGAATACATGAAGTAATCCCCGTCCGCGTCTGTAAAATTATTGATAATGTATCAAGATATTCTAGGTAGAAGACTATATGCTCCGAGCTTGATAACCAATTGGCTTGTATGAGACGAGTACTCCAATAAGGTACCCCTCGCCGCTTGATGACCAATCGGCTCGTTTTGGCTTCCCACTCAAGTGTGAAGGGTCCTGATGCTGGATCGTATTGTGACAACCATGATGTAAGTGACCAATTACGCCCAGTTTTGTGATTGACACCTAATTTCATCCCGGGCAGAAGTGTGTCAGTGGGATGATCAAAGCTTTCCCACAACGACCTTCCAATGGAGCCATTGGAGTTCACTTCACTTACTACTAAGTTGCCAGTATCTAGTAGAGTAACAGTACTTGTGTTTTGAGTTTCACCTCCACCAGAATATATTACAAAATGATAGCCTCCAAATTCAGTGGAATTGATCATCAACTTTCCCAGGTGGTCAAGGGTAAGAAACACTCTTGAATCATTTGAAATAGGTCTGTCTCGGTTGGCAATCAATACTGACCTGTTGCCCCTATAATTTGTGTACCAAATGCCCAAGTAACTGTTGCTTTTGTCCTGTTCATAAGGATTGGGGTTGAAGAATCCCAAGGTGAACTTTCGTTTGGCAGAAACAAGGTACTGGGAGGAATTAAGAACATCGCCTTGCTTAAGCGTGTCTTCTAAAGCTGCTGACAACAAGGATGATATGATAATTATAAGCAAGAAAGTTGGATTGAAGTGCCTTTCCTCTCTAGCCATAGTTGTACACACTTAGAGCATCTCCACCAAGCTTTCTAATCCCAAATTTTGGAGAGTAAACCCATAAAATGGTGCTCCAACCGTCTCTCTAAATTGAACAGTGACTCTCTTGGTCTGATACCAATTAAAATATTCAAATTTACTCAAGTTCATAATGGCTACGTGCTAACAACTCAACCAATCTAGAATTTTTCTCTCTCAAACATGTCTATCTAAACTCAATCATAATCAAAACACAAACTCAAATCACAATCTTAAAACTAATCAAATCAGAACAACAACACAAAAAAAACAAAGCAAATCTAAGATGCGGTGGATAGGAGGACGAGCGGTGGTGGAACGGAAGAGGCGGCATGCGTGAACGTTGCTTTAAAAGGCTGACTCTCTCTAGCCTTTGTTATCTACTGGTGATTTGTGTGTGAGAGAGATAGAGAAAGAAAGAGAAAGAGAGAGAGAGAGTTAGAAGTATGGAGTCTCGACTGGGATGAAGTGGTAGAAAAACAAAAATGAAAATGAAGATAAAGATAAGAAGAAGTATACGTGTGAGGAGGAGAAAAAAAAGAGAAAAAGAACAAAAAGAATAAGAAATTAAAATTGAGAAATGCTCCCACAATATTTTTATAATACTTTCACAATAAATTTTAAGTAATAGATTATTACTAGCTAATATTAGTGAAAAAAAATAATTTTTTTTGAGAAAGAGAAAAATATAATTTTAGTAGTGTGTTCATATTAAAATTAGTAATAACTTATCACAAATGATTTGTTGTGAAAGTGTTGTAAAAATATTATAAACGTAATACTTTCATTAAAATTAGATGATCTATAACTCACTATATCATTGCCACAAATGTTTTACGAGAATTGTTAAAAAAATATCAACAGAAAACTTGAAAATATTATTGTTGGGAGATTTAAAAAAATATAGTTCTTGGGAATTTGAAAAATATAGCTGTTATGAATAAATGAATGAAGATTGAAAAGAGAATAAAGAATTATTAAAGAAATAATGAAGAAATAATATTTGACTGGAATAGAGAAAATGATATAGAATGATTGGTTGAAAAGTGAATTTGAAAAAATAGGTAAGCAAAAAATAAAATAGACTATTCATTGTACTAAATTCAATGGTCAATAGCAGAAAGGGAATAAAGAATCTGTTGGAGATGCTCTTAAAAGGGAATAAATATTATTGGTGATATGAGCCCATCCATTATACTAAATTCAATGGTCAATAGCAGATGAAGAGACTTGGCATGGGCAGACTTGGGCTTGGCCTCTCACCTCGTCCCTCAAGTTTGACTGACTTCTTGAGTTTGATTGACTTAGTGTGCGTTTGGATACCACTTATTTTGCTGAAAACTGAGAACTAAAAACTGAGAACTGAAAACAATAAAAAAAAATTTCTTGTTACTGTTCACACAAAAAAATACTGTTCATATGCCTTAATGCATAGTTCATGTCCCATGAACAGTGCAAGAGGCGCTGGTAAAAAAAAAAAAAAAAGTCAAAAACGCAAACTCCTTCGACGTAAACGCAAATCCAAACGGAGCCTTAATTCCTTTAATTAATGCAGGCTTATGCTCTACTTTGATGTTAAGGTGAGGTGAGGTGAGAAAAAAAATTCACTATTTTTCGTATGAATGTGAAGTCCACCCTCATATGAGAAGGAAGATTTATGCATCCAATACATCATATATCCTTCTCGAGATGGGGATTGAAGTTGAACACGCCAAGGCCAGCTCGATGAGTTTGAAGGTTTTAAACGAAAATTGAATTGAGATCTTTTATATATTTAAATACGATTTTTTATTTTTTTTATATATATATATATATATATATTACTTAAACTTTATTTCCTTATTTTAGATTCAAAATTATTAATTAACAATGCAAATTTTTTAAAAAGAAAATCTATAAATACAAAATTTCAAGAAGATGTAAAAAGGTTTTCCTGCAATTTAAAAAACAATAGTTTGAACTTTCCAATGGAGGCCAGCTAAGAAGAGTGGCTGGTCACGATGATCAAAAGAGGACAACACATGGTGAAGAGAACAAAATTGATTTCACAATATTAACAAGTTGACAAGTTGACAGTACAATTTTACCACGACACAAGTCACGCTCAGACACACACGGCACTTCTCCACTTATTTACCTTTTACAAGACACACTTCACCTCACACACCACTTCTCACTTCACGACATGGGTACCATCACTTCTATCTATACTAGATTATGTCGATTAGCAAACCGACTTTAAAATCTCTAGACCATTCCTTTTACTAACAGCAAGTATTTTCTTACCAAGCTTCTAGGCTCTTCTTCCTTTTATCTCTATAGTTTTGGTTCTACAATCATCTAGGTTCTACCTTATTTATTTCTTGTCCAAAACAGTTTCTAGAACAATGATTAAATTCTGGCTCTACAAAGTGATGCCTAGAAATTTCTAGAGAGAGAGAGAGGCGGTGCCTGATGTTTAACAGGCCATTCTTATTGCTAAGTTATTCACTTGCGTTGCTCATGCCGTGTCCTACATAACAAATTCCAACATACAACTTTAGAGATTATTGTAAGCAAAATATTTATTGAAGATCGAGGTAGTACCCTTTTTTTTTTTTTTTTTTGAGAAACCAGCCAGAAAAGCAACTAAACCTAAGCATAACATATTTAGGTCTTTCTTTCCTTGTTTTTTAAATTAACTAAACCTCCATTTCAATTTCCTTCTCTCCTATTTATTTGATTTTTAATTCACTTGTAAGGATATTTAGTCCAATCGTGCTTTATACTTGTACTGCTTGATCTTTTCTGACATTAATAGTCCATAAAATTATTGAGGATTGCTGTCATAAATTGGTATATCAAAGATGCTGTTTATTTGCTTTGATTTCATACACTTAGTCCATAGGAGCAAAACCATTCAAACTCTTCATATATTCTTATATTAAAGCTCCGTTTGGATAGCGTCTGGCGTCCAATGTTTCACCTCTTTTTTTTTTTTTTTTTTACCAGCGCCTCATGCACTGTTCATGTCCCATGAGCAGTGCATTGAGGCAAGATTACAGTGTTTTCAGTAGTAAACAGTAATTCAGAAATTATTTTTTTATTGTTTTCAGCAATAAGTTTTCAGTTTTCAGCAAAATAAGCGGTATCCAAACACACACTAAGTGTGAATTTTGAAAATCTAACCATTGGATTGTATGTTCAAATTATATCTTTTCATGTTTGCAAAATTTCAAGAAGATTAAAGATCTATTATTATGTCATCAAACAAATGTTAAAATTTCAAATTTTTGTGATCTAAAATTGTGTATAAAAAATAAGCTTATTAATCGAAAAGTAAATAACATCTTATTTGAACAAAGTTTGATATGCATGTTAAGAACATAAGGAACATGAAATTCAATGGTTAGATTTTCAAAATTCACATTGAATAAAATATGAAAAGTTTGAATAGTTTCTCTCTAACCTAGTTTAGAAAGAAACTTTGTTCATGAGCCCCATAATTTTCATAAGACATAGAACTCTTGTGTTTTCAATTTCACCTCCATCAGAATATGTTACAATAGGATCACCTCCACCATTGTACTTGATCATCAACTTTCCTAGGTGGTCGAGGGTAAGAAACCCTCTTGAATCATTTTGAAATAGATCTGTCCTGGTGAACTTTCGTTTGGCAGAAACGAGGTACTATGAGGAATTAAGATTATTGCCTTGCTTAAGCGTGTTGTCTAAGGCTAGAGTAAATTTCTATCTTTTATAAATAAATAAATAAATTCAATAATTAATGGTTGGTTACGGTAGTTACTAGTTAAGTCTGATGTCCCATAATTTTGGGATTATTGTTTGATTTGTGTTGGCTTTCTTTGTTTCTTTTCATAAGTATTTTTGACATGTGATAAATAGGGTGATTTGAATTTCTATAACAAATATCAGATTAGTTTAGGGTTTCCTTAATTAAATGATGAAGGTAAATCACGCTGGGTTATATATATATCAATCATCTTCTCCCTTGGGGGATTGTTTTATCTTTTACACTTTTTATGTAAATATTTAATTTGTAGTTTTTTTTTTTGAGAAGTATTTAATTTGTAGTTGAAACACATAAATTCAGACCATTAATGGGGTGTGGCACTCCGTAACTATATCCAAAGTAAGTTATGGTGACTCTACGTCATACTTCACACCCAAGTTATTGCCTATGAAGTATGAAGGAAGGTAAAAGTTGTGTTATACATAGTTCATCTTCTCCTTTTGGAGGATTTTTTTTTTCCTGTCTTATTAAAAGAATTTTTAGGTGGAATACATGAATTATACTTGGACCAATATTGGGTGCGTGACATAGTGCAATTACAGTCCATGGTACGATGGCAACGAATCTTGTACCAATTACCAACACTATTATTAACTCATTATTTCGTGACTGAAATTTTCCAGTAGGAAAAAAAAAAATCCATGTATAGAATGAGGTGGTAGTGTAACCAAAACTATTAGAAGTAGATTAGGAATGTTAAACAATTCATACCTTGGAATTCACAGCGTATCATTCTTGTTCATGTTCTATTTGAATTTGAAAATCGAAAAGAAATATCTCTTTTATTTATTTATTCTGTTTGTTCTATTTGACAAGAAAAAATTCCCTTAATTTTAATTTTCAGATGGATTTGATTTATGGTAACATAGATTATCATAAAGCATTTTAACTGACTCAAGGACACTACATCAATTTTAATTACAGTAGTGCTCCATGAGATCATAAACAATGTCAAATAACTAGTGCAAATTCCTTGCACAAAAACACTACCAGTATTTAAAATAATTGCATTTTTTAACCCCTTTTTTATTCGCTAATTACAATAGGGGAGATGCAATTTAAACCCTGAAATTCTCCAGTAATTTTTATTTTATTTTATAGATAAATCTTAATTGTTTTTGTTGAAAACATTAAAATGTATCAATCAGTTGAGTTACAAGACTCTTGACACTTTAACTATGTTATTTAAGATCACATGCAGTCGGCAAACATAAGGCCTTATTTTGTCTTTATATAGAATAAAATGTACTAATCTATTGTTAGCAACTGCCAAAAATTCAAATGGAAGAATCCCATTAAACACAAGCCAGCTCCAGCTAAAACCACAGTAAGCACACAGAAGAGTTGGTTTTAGTTTTCCACAGCAATCTCAGAATTATTAAGAATCATTTGGCTAAGCCATAGCCTTAAATTGTATTTACCAATTGTTTTAAAAAACCAGCTACAAAAATCCTGCCCTACAACCTGCTTCATTGAGGAACTGAAATGGAAGCAAAAGGAGGAGAGCATGAAAAAGTAGAAGGCTGGGCACCTAACGTGGAATCCCAATGTTTCAACCACAAAAACTGAGTTTCTTCATCACTTTGGCATAAGCTGCAGGGACAAACCAGGTTGTCTGAGCCTACGTTTTGATTTCTTTGACTGCATTAACAACAAAATTTTATTAATTACATCAACTGTATTAAACACCCAAAATGCAATAAATGTCAAATAAATTCAGCATATACATTGTTGTGTGTTTTGTATCAGGGGTGAGCATTATGAGCATGAAAAGAAATGCTAATTTGAATATGTTAGTAAAACCCATTATTGAATAGTCAATTGTCAATAAACTATATTAGGAAAATTTTGACATCATTTTCATTGAAAATATAAAGCTGACAACAAAATTAATTACTTTCTCATTTTTTATATAAAATGTTTCTAAAAATAGTTTCTAAATTAATACTCTTAGGACATTCTTTAACCTTTTCCCTTAGCTTATTTAAGTGCATCTTTTTGGGACATGCACTTTTTCATTCCTTCCACCATTGCATAAGAAGCTGCCTCAACCATTCTTATTGATCCTGTAGTTCTGCTCATCACCATTACTCTTCTCCATAACCTTTCATCTTCATTTCAGAAGAAACCATCTAGAAACTCTCTCTCAAGTCTTAATCTCTTCCCCTTTTATGATTTATAAATCCTTCACCTCCATCACTTTGATGACACAACAGTTTGTATTACTTATACTGTTTCTTGCTCCATCACGTGTGCTTACAACAAGTGTAAAACACAAATTCCAAATCGACTTCACTCACAAATCAAGGGGGAATGTAAGGACTGGTTTGCATTTCCTTTGAATTTAATTTTATAATATTTCATTCCTTTAATTTTTATCATATTTTAAAAGGGATAAAAATATGTAACTCTATAGAAATGCATAGTCATGGAAAGTCATACCTCTATCTTGCATCCATCGTGGAAATGGACAAGCCATTCACTGTATAGTTTTCTGACTCTTTTTTTTGTAAATCTTCGTTAATGACACTTCTCCCTGTTAAAAATGCTGGTTTTTTAATCATAGGAAGTGGTGCAGTTTCATCTTTAAGCATAGAAATAACTTCTGGAATTGTTGGTCTATCCACCGCACTATCTTCTAAACATGAGAGAGCCACATGAATGAATCTAATCAATTGGTGCGTGGGACATGAATCTTTTAAAGTTGGATCCATTAGGTCTGGCACAGCATCTCTTTGCCACAACTCCCATGCCTTAAATAGGCATCATTTGTATTAAGATTTTGTAAAGACATAAATGGTGAAGAAGATAGCCAAAGTTGTAATAAGTTTCAAAAACTTACATATCCTACAAGGTTCAGTGGGCCGTTGACATGATGGAAGCTATTGTTCCTCCTGCCACTCGCAATTTCAAGCATTAAAACTCCAAAGCTGAAAACATCAGATTTTTCAGAAAAATTGCCCTCCATGGCATACTCGGGAGACATGTAACCACTGAGATAAACACCAATGATAACCTTTTAGTACTTAGTTGGATCATTGGAGTTGTAAGAAAAACTAATTCATCTAACTACCAAAATAAGCATGTTTTAACTTACTATGTCCTGACAATTCTATTAGTATTTGCTCCCAGACCATCATGCTTGAAAATTCTTGCCATTCCAAAATCAGATATTTAGGCACACATGTTTTCGTCTAGCAAAATGTTACTAGCTTTCAAATCTCTATGTATTACTTTTAACCTTGAGTATTTGTAAAGGTAAAGTAGTCCTTGAGCAATCCCTTCGATGATGTTGACTTGTTTTTTCCAATCCAATAGATAATTTTTAGTAGGATCTGTCTTACAAGGAATATAATAATGAAGTATGATGATTTCATTATACTCATAAATAAATTGATAATTTATTCAATGCACAATATGTAAAATTACATAAGAATAAAGTGAGAGTATTGCTAACCGAAGAGAAAGGAATCCAAACTTTTGTTCGGCATGTACTCATAAATCAACATCTTTTCCTCTCCTTGAAAGCAACATCCAAGGAGTCTAATAAGATTCATGTGTTGGAGTTTAGCTATAAGTATAAGCTCATTTTTGAATTCCACTAATCCTTGTCCTGAATTTCTTGACAACCGTTTTACTGCTATTTCTCGCTTCTCATGTAATACTCCCTTCAATTTATACAACAGCGATGTATTTAACATTGTCAATCATAAGCTAATAAACATCTTAAGATTTTTTTTTAAAATTTTTTTCTTTTGAAAACATACCTTATAAACTGGTCCAAAACCACCTTCTCCTAGCTTAGTTTCTGGTGAGAAGTTATTTGTAGCTGCTGCAATAGATGCAAAGCTGAACACTTTTATGTTATGTCTTGCATTTCCGTCGTTTTCAAGCTCATCTGCATCTAATAATCTATCAGGTGTTGTGAGCTCAAGTAGGTGCTTCTCTTCCCTTCTTTGAACGTCACCTGTTTTGTTTTGTAATACCAATGTATACAAGTCATTCATAAAATTGTCCATCAAGATTTGAACACAATGCAAAAATAATAATAAATAATTATTTGTGATTATATACCTCGTAGTCGATATATCCTCCATAAACAGCAAAAAGTGCCCAAGAAAAGCACAAGTATAGCAGTTACGATAACTGGTGCAATCCATTTTTTTATTTCCTTCTGCATTCGATTTGCCTATAGCATCAATTTATAGGTACAGATAAAATCATATTTAGTTTCCTTTCATGATCATGGTAAAAGATCAAGTCTTATGTATCGCCTTTCAGTTTGATTGGACAAAAGTTATAGTCATCGTTCATGTAGAAGGAAAAAAAATGATCAAAGGGTTACAGAAGATTCCAAGATTTTATTACAAAATTCATTAGAAGCAACAGGTATAATGTTGAAACTAGACTCTGTATATAACATTAGCAAATGAATCACTAGCCTTTCCACCGTGGGTGGCCCTAGAATGTTGAAGTTCCTCCACATGAACTTTCTCTATAAACGAACCTCATCAGCAATATCGTGGAATTCTAATAATCAACAACGACTAATTGTCAAAGAACTAAGTTGCAAAGAATTAACAGTTCAGACTCAAGGCAAGAAATTCTCAAAAGGTAATTCTGAACACCAAGAGAAACAGTAAAAGGAGAGGAATTTGGACCTCTTTGGCTCAAGTAAGTTTGGCTCTTAAATTTGCTCATGTATAGCAATGTCTATCTCTCCGGATCCGGATCCTCTCCATTTCCCTTGGAAATGGAGAGGGTCCAGTTCACGGCTAAGACTGATTTAAAATTAATCTATGATCTAAAATCAGCCACGCCATTTAAAATGCACTTAACAGAGCAATGTGACAAACTTAACCTTAGTTTTCAACGTTTCTCCATGTAGTAAGGGTTGGTTTATACAGGGAAATTTAATTTAAACAGGTGGCATGGCAAAAATTTAACTCAAGCGAGAATTAAGCGAAGGTCTACTGAACTCTATTCTAAGCTTGCTCAAGTGAGAAAATTTTTGCTCTAACAAATCTTTAGAAGCTTGAAATCTTCAATATGCTTCTTGACTTAAATTTAATACAAACCAAACATGATTACATTACAATCCTCATAACAATAGAATTTGGCCAATAATCTGAAACCTAACAAAGTGAAAAATCTTTGGCTTTCCTCAAGCTAGTTGATCATTCACAATGGGTTTCTTTGGCAATGTTTAGGTCACAACATTTGCAAATGTTTTAGAGTAAAATATTTTACTCTGAAATAAACAGAGCATTAAGATGACGATGGGGTGAATGTTGTGGGAGAGGAGGGAGGGACACTAATAGAGGCGGGCACTAGCAATTGTGACAAAAGGTAGTGTTTCTAAACTGTTTAGTTAGTGAGTACGTGGGAAAGTGAAATAGAATTTATTTAATTGTAATATACCATTTTTTTTAAATGATGTCCAAATTACTATTTTATCAATATATTATATATTTATTTATTTATTATAAAGGTGTCACCAAAGATGCACCCCGCAAACTTCTTGCACTGAAATTGAACGGAAGTAAGTCTCACTTATGAGTGTGGAAACCTCAAAACAATGAAAAGATTATTTTGCAACTAACCTAAAGGCCAAGAAATGTATACATTTTGGCCTTTTAACACAAATTTGTTTGGACTAATGGTGTTTTTTTTTTTTTTTTTGGTATAAGGACTAATGGTGTTAGAAGTTAGCTAGAACATATATCACCAACATGTTTATATGAAGCTACCTCACTGTGCTACATATAGCAATTAAAATATGACTATACAAACATTATAGGATATAACTAAGATAATTGTAGTTTCACGTAAAGCATCATTTCGTACTCTAACTTTTATTTGAAGGATCTTCTTTCGTTAGAACATATTTTAAAGCTGTACGAGAAACTCCATTGTCAAGAGAGAACGTTAAATTTCCTTCCCAATACAGGCATCCAGTTACTCCGTCTCCATTATAGCCCAGACAATCACAGTTATTCCAGCAAAGAGCTCTACAATCAACAGGACCAATGGTTGTACTGTTATCATACACACCGATCTCCGCATTATCTTGTAGACGATCAGGACCCATATTTTTAAAGGATCCAGACATAAAGCCAAACGTTTGGTTATAACTCCTGCAGTTTGGTTGAGCCCATTCCTCGCATCCTTCTTTTTCCTTACCGTAACCATTACAGAAATCCATCGTCATCATTGCTATATCCCATTCAAACATTTGGCCCATGCAATCTAACCGCCATGACCATTTTCCTCGTTCCTCTGGGTCTAAATATAATTCTTCTTTAGCATCAGCAGAATACATGAAGTAATCCCCATCCGCGTCGGTAAAATTATTGATAATGTATTTATGTAAAAGATAGAAAATCTAAATAGAATTGAGAGAATTTCATTGATGAAGAAGAAAATTACAAGGAATGAAATTAATGAATAATACATAACTCTACTCTGTTTTATATACACAGAAAAATATAACCGCCCAACAATTGGCACCAAAATCTGTTATTTAGATCTCCTAGAATCTGTACACGTGGCATTCCAAGAGCAAGAGACTCCTGGATTTACGGAACTAACTTCTTCAATGCTATTGGATGAAGAACTCGTGATCTGGCATGGCTTCAAGCATCTCTAATACTTCTGTGCTTATCAAGCCATTTGATGCAACCCTTGTGCTCTGAGTAGTGCACTCCTTATCATCAGCAGCTGATGTCTTCCCAGCTTGATCAACACTCTTGTCATCAGCAACTGCTGCATTGCTAGCCTCCTTTGTGCACCTCTGCTGTGAGACATGACTCCTCTGCTATGAGACATGACTTGCATTTTTAACACTCCCCCTCAAGAGCATAGCTCTTGCCTTTTGCTCTTCCAAACTTGTATGAGGATAAGCCACTATAGAAGCAAAAATATTGATCACACCTAGCCTTCTGATTAGTTTAAAAAAACTCTCTACTCCTAATGCTTTGGTGAACACATCTGCCAGCTGATCCTTAGTTGATACATAGAAGGTTTTAAGTCCACCATCAAGAATCTTGTTTCTCACAACATGACAATCTGCCTCTATATGTTTCGACCTTTCATGGAATACTGGATTTGCAGCTATATGAAGTGCTGCTTGGTTATCACAGTACATCAGTGCAGGCTTATCATGTTTGACATGTAGATCTTGTAACAAATGCAAAATCCAAGTTAGTTCACAGGTTGTAGTGGCTATAGCCCTATACTCTGCCTCTGCACTGGACCTAGACACTATGCTTTGCTTCTTAGACCTCCAAGACACTAATGCATCACCAAGAAACACACAATAGCCTGTTAAAGACTTCCTAGTGTCAGGACATCCTGCCTAATCTGCATCACAGTATGCTTTTAGGTGCAGGTCAGAGTTATTGGGGAAGAAAACTCCTTGACCAGGTGTTCCTTTGATGTACTGGAGAATCCTGGTGGTTGCTTTCACATGTGGTGCTCTAGGTTGTGCCAAGAACTGGCTAAGTCTATGCACTGCATATGTGATGTCTGGTCTGCTTAGAGTCAAGTACATAAGCTTTCCAATGAGTCTTCTATACTGCCCTGAATTGGTAAGCAAGTCTCCACTGGCTTTAGACAACTTGAGTTGTTGCTCCATTTGAGTTTGGACTGGTTTACACCCTGTCATACCAGTTTCCTCAAGAACTTCCAAAGCATACTTCCTTTGAGATAGGCTGATTCCACTCTTGTTTCTTGCAATTTCTAAGCCCAAGAAATACTTGAGTGATCCTAAGTCCTTAATACCAAACTTCTGATCTAAAATAGACTTGAGAGAGGTAACACAAGCATGATCATTTCCAATGATGACCATATCATCTACATAAACCAACAGAGCAGTGAACAAGGACCCTTTGCTGTGCACAAATAAAGAGTGATCAGCCTGAGATTGAACAAAACCAAGGTCCTTTATAGTTGTTGACAGCTTGGTGTACCATTGCCTTGAAGCTTGTCTTAAACCATAAAGGGACTTAACCAATTTGCACACCTTAGGAGCAGTAGAAAAGGCAGTAGAAGAGGCTGAAACACACTCCCCCTTACTGCGAAAACCAGGTGGCAATGACATATATACCTCTTCATCTAAATCACCATGCAAAAAAGCATTGTTGATGTCCAATTGATGCAAAGGCCACTGCCTGGCAGCAGCAAGAGCAAGCAAGACTCTGACTGAAACAGTTTTAGCAATAGGAGAAAATGTTTCAAGGAAATCAAGGCCTTCCCTTTGGGTATAACCCTTGGCAACCAGCCTAGCTTTAAACCTTTCAACACTACCATCAGGATTAAGCTTCAGACCCACTTGCAGCCAATGGGAGACTTACCAGGAGGTAAACTAGTCACATCCCATGTATGATTTAGCTCAAGGGCTTGGATTTCTTTGTCCATGGCAGCTCTCCAAAGGGGGTCCTGAACTGCTTGGGAAAAGTTGTGAGGTTCTTTGGGACTAGAACTGACTGCTAGTAAGTAAGAGTGATAGTAAGGTTCCAAATGAGAATAGGTAAGGCACTGAGCAAGATCATAAGGAGCACCAGCTGCAACAGCAGTACAAGCATAGTCCTGCAGATAGGCAGGAGGTTTGATGTCTCTAGATGACTTCCTAAGAGGTACTGATGGAACTGGAACAATTAGTGTAGGGGAATGTGGCACCTGAACAGAATTAGGCACCTGAATAGGACTAGAAAAAGTAGCATTAGGAACAGGTTGAACAATAGCAGAAGGATAAGGAACAACATCAAGGTCTAAGGAAGCAGGATCAGGTATGCTAATGGGAGTAACAAACCCATCAATATCAGCAGGGCAGGAAGCTTCAATAGTAGTAGGAACAAAAGGATCTGCAGCATTAGTTGAAACAGAAGCAAAAGGAAAGGAATGTTCATGAAAAATCACATCCCTAGAAAGGAACACCCTATTGGTAGCTAAATCAAGGACTTTATATCCTTTAACCCCAAAAGGATATCCCAAGAAAACACATTTAACAGCCCTAGGTGCAAACTTGGATCGGTGAGAAGAAATTGTAGAAGCAAAGCATAAACAACCAAACACCTTTAAATGTGCATAACTAGGTGGATGACCAAATAGCATTTCAAAGGGAATTTTATTTGATAAAGCAGATGAAGGAATTTTGTTGATCAAATAAACAGCAGCAAGAATTGCGTGACCCCACAAATGCAAAGGTAAACGAGATTGAAACATAAGAGCTCTTGCCACATGTGTTGATGTTTCCTCTCAACAATGGCATTTTGTTGTGGGGTTTCAACACAACTTAAATGATGTAAAATGCCCTTCTTGGCAAAGAAATCTTTCATGAAGAATTTAGTACCATTATCAGATCTTAAAGTTTTAATTTTCTTAAAGAATTGGGTTTCCACCATAGTGCAAAATTGTTCTAAAACAGATTGTGTTTGGGATTTATGCTTTAACAAATACACCCAAGTGCACCTAGAGTAATCATTAACAATGGTTAAAAAATACTTGCAATGATCAATAGTAGGAATAGAGAAAGGTCCCCAGAAATCACAATGGATCAATTCAAAACAAGAACTAGAGAGATGAGAACTTTTATTGAAAGGTAAACGTTTTTGTTTAGCAAGTGGACAAATGTCACAATTGAAGTTCTCAATAGAAGTGAAACAAGGTACATCATTTGGTTTTATTAAAGCCAATTTGGCATTGGACAGATGACCCAATCTGGAGTGCCAGATATGAAGCTGTGAAGTATGTACAGAAACTGAAATAGAGGCTACAATGGAAAGTGTAGAGATGCTGCCTTTGTCCAACAAATAAAGTCCATTGCATTCTCTACCCAGACCAAGTGTGCTCCAATGAGTAAGGTCTTGGATAAAGCACAAATTTCCAAAGAAAATGAGGCAACAAATAGTGGACTTGGCTAGTTGACTGACAGATATAAGATTGAAGCTAAAGGATGGAACACATAGAATATTATGAAGAGTAAGATGTTCAAAGATTTTCACAATGCCAATATGAGTGACTGAAGCTACTTCTCCATTGGGCAGATTAACAAACGTGTTTAAAGTAGCAGTGACAGTAGTAAAACAAGAAATGGAATGGACCATGTGATCCGTAGCCCCTGTGTCTATGACCCAATCAGTGGCATGAAAAACCTCTCTATCAACTACTTTGGCAGAAAAAATGGAATGCCTTAAAGAAGGAGTGAAAGGGAACAAAGGAACAATTAGCACTTTTTGAAGGTGAAATGGATGAGGAAGGCACACCAGTTGCAGCAGGTACACCAGGAGCTCTAGGAAGTATGTTAGAGACAGCACCACTTGTACTCACAGTTGCAACATGGTGATTAGCACCTTGATCAGTACCAGTATTGAAAAAAGCAAGCAATTGCTCACATTGTGCCTTAGAAATAGGACATTAAGCAGATGCATTGGAAGGAACTTCAACACCTTGGCTTTGAGGATATGAAACTTGATTAGCATTGAAATTTGGTTTGCCTTTGTGCTTATAACCTGGTGGGTATCCATGCAGCTTGTAACACTTGTCCACAGTGTGGCCAAGCATGTTGCAATGGGTGCACAAAGGCCTCTCCTTCTTAGGGCCACCTTTACCTCCATAATTCCCTCTGGTGTTGGCATACATTGCCACTGAATCAGGTTTAGGTGTGAAGGTGGAACCATGTCCAATGCCTTTGTAAGACTCTTCTTGAAGAACCAAAGCATACACCTTGCTCATTGATGGAAATGGCTCAAGCATGAGAATATGGCTCCTCACAGTCTCAAAATTCTCATTGAGCCCCATTAAAAACCTCATCACATAGGACTTTTCATGAGCAATGCTCAGAGTCTTCATTGCCCCCACACGTACAAGCTGGTAATGGTTCATAGTGAAGTAGTTGATCCCAAAGCTTCTTGAAGTTAGAGTAATACTCAGTCACTGACAACTGACTCTGAGTTATTTGTGAGATTTCTTGTTGAAGATTATAAATCTTTGGTCCATTTCCTTGTGAAAATACACGTTGCAACTCAAGCCACATCTCCCTTGCAGTCTCAAAGTACATAATGCTGCTTGACACATCAACATGCATAGAATTGATCAACCAAGAAAGAACCATTGTATTACAGCTTTCCCAATCTTCGTATAGAGGAGAATCATCTTCAGGTTTTGCAATCTTGCCATTTACAAATCCTATCTTTTTCTTGGTAGTTAATGCTAGAACCATAGCTCTAGACCAAGACTGATAGTTTCTCATTCCCAAAAGTGGTTGAGTGACTAAGATATTCCCTGGATTCTCACTGGCACTAAGAAAAAATTGATTGGGAGAATTGGTCTCTGTGTTGGACTGAGGGATTTGCTGTGTGGATTGATTCTGCGCAGGAACAGAGTCACTTCCTTCTCTAGAAGCCATTGATGCTATTCACGAGCTTGTATGAAACTTCTAATGAAATTCAATGAAATTGAAAAGAAAAAACAAAAGATTCTTCAAGGTACAGATGAATCAAGTCTTTGTGGATCAGAATTCAAGAACTTTCTCGAAGAGATTTCTGTTTGGTAAGCGAGAATCTTTTGGAATAAAAAAACGAGACTAGGAAATCAGTATAACTGTGCTAGTCGCTCTGATACCATGTAAAAGATAGAAAATCTAAATAGAATTGAGAGAATTTCATTGATGGAGAAGAAAATTACAAGGAATGAAATTAATGAATAATACATAACTCTACTCTGTTTTATATACACAGAAAAATATAACCGCCCAACAATTGGCGCCAAAATTTGTTATTTAGATCTCCCAGAATCTGTACACGTGGCAGTCCAAGAGCAAGAGACTCCTGGATTTACGGAACTAACTTCTTCAATGCTATTGGATGAAGAACTCGTGATCTGGCATGGCTTCAAGCATCTCTAATACTTCTGTGCTTATCAAGCCATTTGATGCAACCCTTGTGCTCTGAGTAGTGCACTCCTTATCATCAGCAGCTGATGTCTTCCCAGCTTGATCAACACTCTTGTCATCAGCAACTGCTGCATTGCTAGCCTCCTTTGTGCACCTCTGCTGTGAGACATGACTCCTCTGCTATGAGACATGACTTGCATTTTTAACAATTTATGACCTTTATTGAAGGCAAGATATTCTAGGTAGAAGACTATATGCCCCGAGCTTGATAACCAATTGGCTTGTATGAGACGAGTACTCCAGTAAGGTACCCCTCGCCGCTTCATAACCAATCGGCTCGTCTTGGCTTCCCACTCAAGTGTGAAGGGTCCTGATGCTGGATCCAGTGCCGGCTCAAGGCATAGGCAAGTTGGGCCTAGGCCTAAGGCCCCACCAAAAAACAAAATTTTCCTTAGGAAAAAAAGCCCCACTTTCCATAGTTAAAGGCCCAAATTTTTATAAAATTATATATATATTTTCTAAAGGTTGTACATTTTTTTTATTAGTGATGTTAAGGATACTACAAATTTTACTATTGGCATACAAATTGTCATGTTATTAATCACAAAAAAGTGAGATAAACATTTATTAGTTAAATTGATGAAGTTCATTAATGAGAGACAATATCACATTATATTTTGAACATTTTATAGTGCTTTTAATTAGCGCATTTTTCTTTTTCATTTCTATTAAGACTCTCAAAGTACGGGACCAATAAAACCTTAACTCAATTGAAACCCTAAAATATTTCAAAAAGATGTTGCAAATGTGTTAAATCATCAATTATAGATTAATCTCTCCTAATAGTTTGAGACTTTGATTTTTGTAAAATAATATCCTACAAAGTCATACACCAAATAATATCTATCTCTCTCTCTTAAAATCAAAATTAAAAATTAAAAATTAGATTACAATTTTATTTAACTATGCATCGTCTTATATCCAAAATAAAGTATCTTTTTCAATCACAATATATTTTTATTTCTTTTTATTAATATTTATAGGTTCAACTATGATATTCAATTCTCTATATGAAATTAACATTAATCTAGTTGGTATTATTTATGTATTTAATGTATTAAATTAACCTTAATTTGATTAGTATTAAATAATTTTGTTTAATTAATATTTACATATTAAAGGCCCCGCATAAATTTTTCGTCTTAGGCCCCAAATTATGTTGGGCCGCCCCTGGCTGGATCGTATTGTGTCAACCATGAAGTAAGAGCATCCACAGCAGTGGAGCAATAATTATAGCTATTTGGCACCACAACAAACCACTTTATCTATTTTAACTACACACGTGCTGCAGCAGTGGATCTATTTTAGCTTTCAATACAATAAAATAATAGAAACACCACAATAAAATAATATATATCCACAATCAGCTATTTATTATTTCTTTCACTATTCATCTTCTCTCTGTATTCTCCCTCATTGCCCTCTCTTCAACCCACAGCCCCTCACGACACCACCACCATCACCGCCACCACCACCACCACCACTAGCACTAACACCACCACCACCACCACAGCAGGAAAAAAAAAAAAAAAAACCCACAGCACCACAAAACACGGCACAACCACCGCCAACACAGCACCACAAAACAAACCCACTCTACCATCAGCCACACCCACAACAACCACCACCACCACCACCAGTCCACAGCAGGAAAAAAAAAAAAAAAAAAAAAAAACAAACTCACAGCACCACAAAACAAACCCACTCTACCATCAGCCACAACCAACGTACACCGGAGCACAACCACGACCCAGCAGTGGAGTGGAGGTGAGGGAAGCCACTTCGATCCACGAGGCCGGAGGCGATCGGCGGCGTGGGTTTGAGGCGATCGGCGCTTGGGTCTGAGGCGATCGCTGCTGGGCGGCGCTTGGGTCTGAGGCGATCGTCGCTGGGTAGGGGCTTGGGTCGGCGCTTGGGTCTGAGGCGATCGGCGCGGTCGGCGACGAGTGGAGGAAGGAGGAAAAAGAAAAAGAAATGGCGAAGGAGGAGAGGAGCATCGGGTTGAAATGGGGAAGGAGAAGAAAGAAAAAATAAATAAAAAATTCTAATCCCAGTGTGAACGCAAAATAAAATAACATTTTTTTTTTAGATGTGAGCTACAGTGCACATCTATTTTTAGATGTGCACTGTAGCGAATCATCTATATTTTTTTGCTTTAGCTCCACTGCTGGAGCACCATTTTAATGAAAGTGGAGCTAAAATATAGCATTATTGCTTTATACCACCACTGCTGCAAATGCTCTAAGAGACCAATTACGCCCAGTTTTGTGATTGACACCTAATTTCATCTCAGGCAGAAGTGTGTCAGTGGGATGATCAAAGCTTTCCCACAACAAACTTCCAATAGAGCCATCAGAGTTCACTTCTCTTACTACTAAGTTGCCAGTATCTAGTAGAGTAACAATACTTGTGTTTTGAGTTTCACCTTCACCAGAATATATTACAAAAGGATCGCCTCCAAATCCAGTAGAATTAATCGTCAACTTTCCCAGGTGATCAAGGGTAAGAAACAGTCCTGAACTATTTGAAATAGGTCCGTCTCGGTTGGCGATCCATACTGAGCGGTTGCCGCTATAATTTGTGTACCAAATGCCCAAGTAGTTTTTGCTGCTGCCCTGATCAGAAGTGGGGTTGAAGAATCCCAACGTGAACTTTCGTTTGGAAGAAACAAGGTACTGGGAGGAATTAAGAACATCGCCTTGCTTAAGCGTGTGCTGCTGACAACAAGGATGACATGATAATTATAAGCGAGAAAGTTGGAATGAAGTGCCTTTTCTCGCTAGCCATTGTTGTACACAGGCACAGCTTAGCGCTAAACCTTGGAACATATTAAAGGGAATAAATATTATTGGTGACATGAACTCGTACATTATACTAATTTTAATGGCCAATAGCTGATGATGAGACTTGGCATGGGCAGACCCGGGCTTGCCCTCTCACCTCGCCCCTCGAGTTTGACTGACTTCTCGATTTGACTGACTTAATTCCTTTAATTAATGCAGGCCTAGGCGCTGCTTTGACGTTGAGGTGAGGTCATGGTCAGGTGCGGAAAAAATACAGTATGTATGATGAACGTGGAGTCCACCCTCATGGAGGGCTTAGAGCTTGTTTGGTTTTTGTCAAGGTTGTATTCATTTTTTGTATTCATATTTTATACTCAAATTTTGTACTCATTTTTTGTTTCTATCTATTTTTTTTGTTTGGTATCAAAGAGAGAGAGAGAGAGTGTGTGTTCTTTGATGTAACAAGTCAGTGATAGTGAGATTCATATATTTGATTTTTTTACGAAAATGTCACTGTATTCATTTTCAAGAAAATAAAACTACCAAAAAGTTGTATTCAGTTTTTATATTCAAATCCTATTTTTTATACTAAAAATAAAAACTAAATACAAATATAAAGCCAAAACAACTTTTTTTGTGGTGGGTCCCATACAAAAATGAAAATAAATATAAAATTCATTCTTTTTTTGCTCAAACCAAACAGATCCTTATGCATCTGATACATAATATACCTTCTTGAGATGGGGGTTGAAGTTGAACACGCTAGGACTGACTTGATGCATTTAAGAGTCTTAGGTGAAAATTGAATTGAGATCTTTTATATGTTTATATACGAAATTTATATATATATATATACTACTTAAACTTTATTATTTTATTTTAGATACAAAATTATTAATTAATAACGTATAGACACAAAATTTAAAAAGATCAAAGATCAACGTGGAAGATTTTCCAGCCATTTGAAAAACAATAGTTTGAACTTTCCAATGAAGGCCAGCTAAGAAGAGTGGTTGGTCATTCTTATTGCTAAGTTATTCACTTGCGTTGCTTATGCCGTGTCCTACGTAACAAATTCCAACATACAACTTTAGATAAGATTATTGTAAGCATAAAATATTTGTTGAAGATCGAGGTAGTACCTAAGCATAAAATATTTAGGTCTTTCTTTTCTTGTTTTTTTAAATTAAGTAAACCTCCATTTCAATTTCCTTCTCTCCTATTTAAATAAATTTACTTGATTCTTAATTCACTTGTAAGGATATTTAGTCCAATCGTGCTTTATACTTGTACTGCTTGATCTTTTCTGACATTAATAGTCCCTAAAATTATTGAGGATTGCTGTCATAAAAAAGATGTTGTTTATTTGCTTTGATTTCATACACTGTGGTCCATAGGAGCGAAACCATTCAAACTCTTCATATATTTTTATATTAAGTGTAAATTTTGAAAATTTAACCGTTGGATTATATGTTCAGATTATATCCTTTTATGTTTGCAAAATTTCAAGAAGATTAAAAATTAATTGCTATATCATCAAACAAATGTTAAAATTTCAAGTTTTTATAATCTAAAACTGTGTATAAAAAATAAGCTTATTAATCAAATAATAAATAACATTCGATTTGAACGAAGTTTGATATGCATGTTAAGAACAGTGGCGGCTCCAAATTTTTTTTTTAAAGGGAGTCAATTTTGACAATTTATTGGTTTTTATCATTATATTAACCACAAGATTTTGAATTCCGTTCTAGTGAATATTCTGAGTTGACTAATGGAATGAAATATTCGAGTAATTGTGTATATACCAGTACATCGTTTTAATATATATATTAAACTTATTATCTAATCAAAAGTTATAAAAAATACCTCCTTATTTTCTCTAAAGTCTTTCAATACTCCTATCAATGGTTTTAAAAATTAGATTGGTGGATCAAAAAATTGAAAAAAAAGAAAAAGAAAAAAAAAAAGAGTGATTCCTGGTTAGATGAAATTATAATAGTTACTTATACATTTACTATACATATTTCCTTCTAAAAAAATCTACAAATATTAATTTAGTTGGTCATCTATTAGATAGTGTTTCACTGTTTAATTTGTGCATATGTTTGACCGTAAAAAAAAACTGGTTGCATGGCCACAACGTGGCAGTCTATCAATATATTGATTTTTCTAAAAAAAAAAAAAAAAAAAAAAAAAAAAAAAAAAAATCTTAACTAGTATAGCCCATGAGTGTCGTTTGGAGATCGCCAACTTCTTTCTTTCTATTTTGCTGTTGACCAACTTCTCTCTCTCTCTCTCTCTCTCTCTCTCTCTCTCTCTCTCTCTCTCTCTCTCTCTCTCTATTGAGATCGCCAGCAAGCTATAGCCCATGAGCAGTGGCGGCTCTAGGATTATTTTCTAGGGGGTGCAATGAAAAATATAAATTATATAAAATCTAAAACAAAAATGAAGTTGAATATATTGGCATTAAAAATAATAATAATAAAAAAAAACTCAAATGCAAGAAATTTTACGATTACTTTCTTTGAGGTTTCATATTTTGAAATCGTTACATGATATTTTCATTATCAATTCTATCAGTTACATTTTTTTTTTCAATGTACATAACCAAACAATTATTCATCCACTGATCTCCCATTTGATTGATTGATTTCAAATTTTTTAAGATCTAAATGAGATTTTTATAAGGTTTAAGAATTAAGATTAACAAATTTATACTTTTGTTGTTGGGTTTTTTTTTTTAAAAAAAATTAGATCAAATTAGCTTGTTATTGGACTTTTTAGTGTGTTTAAAAAGGCAAGATATTGTTAAGAGCATCAAATTCAAATTTATTTCAATTGTGTTTAGCAAAATTTTAGAGTTAGGGTGTTCAAATTTTTATTTTATTTGAGGGGTCAAAAAAAAATTTACATTACAATATATATTTTTGGGGCTAGTTCAGGGGGTTCATTTGAACCCCCTGAGCTTAATGTGGAGCCGCCCATGCCCATGAGTGTCGTTTCCTCTGCCGTTTACAACTAGCATGGCCACCACTACAAACCACCGTGATAGAGGGACCTCCTCTGTTGCAATGCTGCGAAAAAATGATCTCCTCCATTGCAAAACGAATATTTCTCTAATCCTGCGTTGTGAATTT
The DNA here is from genome assembly GCA_019022515.1 of Quercus aquifolioides. Lineage (NCBI taxonomy): Eukaryota > Viridiplantae > Streptophyta > Magnoliopsida > Fagales > Fagaceae > Quercus > Quercus aquifolioides. The sequence goes on along the minus strand of CM032335.1, from coordinate 1,226,041 downwards.
TTCTATATTGTCATCTTCATGTTCTTCTCTTTTTTTGGTCAGAGTGTTCAAATTTATATTTTAGGGGGTCAAAAAAAAAAATTAAAATACACTATAATTTTTTTTTTCTCTTCAAATTAGGGGTTCATTTGAACCCCCTGTCATCAATGCAGGTCGCTCTTGGTTAAGAACATAAAGAACATGAAATTCAATAGTTAGATTTTCAAAATTCACACCAAATAAAATATGAGAAGTTTGAATAATTTCTCTCCAAACTAGTTTAGAGAGAAACTTTATTCGTGAGCCCCATAATTTTTATAAGACATGGAACTAGGGGCATAGGTTGGTCTGGTTCAAAAAAGCAATCCTTAAGCACTCAATTACCATATGGTTAGTGGTTAAGAGCAGATCAGACACTAGTGGGTAGTGTGCTGTGTGTTATGCATAGAGTAGAAGATCAGGATTTCTCTCTCTCTCTCTCTCTCTCTCTTCTGAACAAATATGGAAGCAGCAAGTTAAGACAATCTGTACAATTATGCTTTCTGCAATAGTGTATTGTCTATGGGAGGAGAAAACCAATTGAAAATTTCAATAGCAAAGTGATGTGTCCAGTGTTTATGATGAGGGTGGAATAGTTCAAATTGGCTACGACGAATTTACGGTCATGTTTAATTAAAAAATTTATGCGTATCATCTTGTTGGTTGGGTTTACGCTCTCTCAAATGGGTTATTCGTTATCATTCAATTGCTTCATCAGCGAAGTTACTGTCCCACTTGTAAGTCTAGTTTTGAATCATGACACGGCTATCTAACGGCTAATTTGGTGGGACACTCTCTTTACCATCTTTAGCAATGGAAAAAAAAAAAAAAGAGTGGCACCAGTGGACCACCCAAACAGCTAAACTCGGATACTTTTTTTTTTTTTTGAAGTCAGCTAAACTCGGATACAATGAAACTATTATAATGAGGGAAATGTTAGTGGCTTAGTGCTGCTTGAGGATAATTTATTGTGGGGTTTACCTAATAAAAATTTGATATAAATTGATAAGGCGACTAAAATAGTATTAAAGTGACAAATGAAATTAGAAAAGTTAGCTTTATTGGCTCTACACCTTATAAAGTTGGTCAAAAATTTGACATAAAGCAAAATAATTTGACATTATAAATTAAGGCAAATTTGAGTCGCATATGTATGTTCTACATACATACATGCACATGTATTCTAGAAAGTTCTTAATTGAAAAGAATCGTGATTCATGTTTATTTAGTAATGTAAACTTCACGTCATTGTTGGCATATTTTGCTGATAGTTATCTAATTTGTAGAGAGTTTAAGTTGAATTAACACACCTTGTTTGAGTTGGAAATTTTGTAAATCTAAGTAGGTTATAATACATGTTTGATCTCACTTTAATATACTTTATAAGTGGGAGAGTGTTCTCAACATGAGTTTCTTAAAATTGAGGGGCTGTTTGGTAACGTTATTTTAGTAACGTTGTTTGTATTTTTTGAAAATACAAACAGGCCCTGAAATTGTCTTTTTCAGGACATTTTACTCTCAGCTAATAGTATAGGTATTTTAGTAATTTGAAATTACAAAATGAGTAATATTGAGAGAGAGAGAGAGAGATAAAAGGGTGTAAAAGTTGAAAAGTTACCCTTGTAATTTGAAATATTGTGAGTGTGTGTACAAAAATATACCATTTTTTTCCTTTCTCTACTTTGACACTAATATATATATATTTTTAATATAAACAATATAATTGTTTTTTGACAAACTATAAACAATATAATTTGAACCTATAATGATCATCCTGCGATGATTGTTCTTTATATTTTTCTTACATCAAGTCAAAATATTCACTTTTTTCCATTTTTAACAAAAACCTCACTATTTTTTACTTTAATTGAGTTGTGTAAAATTATAATTGCTTATAAAGGAAGTGAATTTTTTTTTAAAAAGTTATAAATAACTCTTAGATATTAAATATAAATTAGCATTTTATAGTAAAAACTTACACCAAAATAAAAATAAGAACTTTTTTATATATATTTTTTTATAGATACAAATTGACATTTTCGTTGGTTGGTAAGAACTTTAGACTTAGAGTAAAAGATTAAGATTAAATAATACCTTAACAAACTAATCACTCATAGTAAGCTATTTAATTAATGTTTCACTTGGTTAAAAAAAAAAAAAAATCATGTTTCACTCATAAATACATAAATCAAAATTAGAAGTAACCTCTCTACCGTTTATCCTCAAAAAAAAAAAAAAAGTTAGAAGTAACTTCTTTCTCAAAAAAAGAAAAAAAAAAAGGTTAGAAGTACCTCTCTATTACCTTTTCATGCTTAGTAAAATATTCAAACAAAATATCAGTTTCTCATAATCTTTAAAAAAAAAAAAAAAATTACTCTCTCAAATTATAGGAAACCGTTTGGTAACGTTGTTTTAGTAACGTTGTTTATATTTTTTGAAAATACATGTAAATAAAAAAGTGTGTAAAAATATATGTAATATTATTTAAAAATTAAAAATATGTGTTTAAAGATTTTTTTGTATTTGATAGTTTGTTTAGAAAGCCCAAAAAATCAATTTTCTTTTTTGGGCTTTCTCTTTTTTTCCCCTGTAACTTTTAAAAAACGCCACGTAGGCGTAGCCCCCCAAAATTCAAATTGTGAGGTAACAACAAAAAAGCGCCCCAAACAAGAAAATGATTGTTGGGAAACGTTCAAATCTCATTTCCCCATCAATTCCAATTCCGTTGGCCTAATAACCAGAAAAGTCTTTACCACACGCACACAGAAAACGAAAGAATAGACCAGAGAAAATCTGTTTTACTCAACCAAACATTTTCAAGAAAATATCCCCACACATTCACACTCTCACAGTAAACACACACAGAGAGACTTTGAAAATCCAAGAGATTTTAGGGAATGGAAAGAATATTAGAAGTAGTCTTTGAGTTTCAAATCTGAGAAAACGATGTCGTTTGCACCAGAGAAACCTGAAAACCCTAGCCCCAAAAAACGACCACCAAGCTGGTCAGACCTGTGGCTCAAAAACACTAAGCCTCTCAAGCATGTTATCTTCACCATGCAACTCCAATCTCTCTCTTCTCCTATCACTCCCACCACTAAAACAACAACAACAACAACAACAAAAACACCAAATCTCCCAAAATCCCCAGAACCCAAATCCCCATTTCCAATTTCCCCAAATTCCCAAACCCTAATTTCAATTACCCGAGATCCGAGTCCGACCCGACCCGGAAACTCTCCGACCAAACCTTGCTCCAAATCCTTTCCAAACTACCAGATTCCAATCACAACTCAATCTCCCTTGTTTGCAAGCGCTGGCTTAACCTCCAAGGCCGTTTAGTTCGGACTCTAAAGCTCTTATCTTGGCACTTTCTCGAATCGGGTCGGTTGGTGTTTCGGTTCCCAAATCTGACCCATGTGGATTTGGTATCTGGGTGTTTCTTCTCTCCTCGGAATTCTGGGATTTTGTTGACGAATAGGGTGTTTTCGATGCATTTGGGATCTGGGTTTTCGACGAAATGGAATGAGCTTTGTGAGGATAGTTTGTTTCCTGTGGAGGTTATTGATAGAGGGTTGAAAATGCTTGCTTGCGGTTGTCCTAACTTGCGTAAGGTTTCGGTTATAGGAGCCAGTGAGTTAGGGGTTTTGAGTTTGGCAGAGGAGTGCATGACATTACAAGAGTTGGAATTGCATATGTGTAATGATGATGTTTTGCGTGGCATTGCAGCGTGTACTAATTTGCAAGTGTTGAGGTTGGTTGGGAATGTGGATGGATTTTATGGGTCATTGGTTTCGGATATTGGATTGACTATATTGGCACAAGGGTGTAAGAGGTTGGTGAAGCTTGAGCTCTATGGTTGTGAGGGGAGTTTCGATGGGATTAAGGCGATTGGGCAGTGTTGTCAAATGTTGGAGGAGTTGAGTATTTGTGATCATAGGATGGATGATGGGTGGTTGGCGGGGTTGTCGTATTGTGAGAATTTGAAGACTTTGAGGTTTCAGTCATGTAAGAGGATTGATCCGAGTCCCGGGCCGGAAGATTATTTGGGTTGTTGCCCGGCTCTTGAACGGTTGCATTTGCACAAGTGTCACTTGAGGGATAAGAAGAGTGTGGGAGCGATGTTTATGGTGTGTGGGGCTGTGAGGGAGATGGTACTTCAGGATTGTTGGGGATTGGATAATGACATGTTCAGCTTAGCTAGTTGTTGCAGGTAATGGGTTCTTTTACTCTACTTCTAAAAAAAGGGGGTTCTCTTACTCTATTTACTTTTGTTGCTACATAAAGCTACAAGGCAAATGAATTTATACTAGTGGTTGAAATTTTAGTATTTATAGTGTTTATTCACATTTGTAATGTTGTGTAAAGTTGTTACTTGTTTACACAAACTATTTGAACCATGACATCCATGTGTCTTTTAGCTTCTAATCAATTTTATGCATAACATGCCGAATTACACTAATAATGATGTTAGGTTGTGAATTTTGCTATGGGCTCAACTGAATATAGGAATAACTATGTTTAGAGTTTCTTCCACTGACCTATGACTTGCCAATATAACGTGTAATTATCTGGTGAACATTTATTAAGATTACTTATTAAATATCTGCATGAAGTGTTCTTCGATAGTAAGAATAATGGATCTTGTTTTTCTAACAGGAGGGTGGAGTTCTTGTCTTTAGAGGGATGCTCATTGCTAACTACCGAAGGTCTGGAGTCTGTAATTCTTTCCTGGAAGGAGCTTGAAAGCCTTAGAGTTGAATCCTGTAAGAATATAAAGGATAGTGAAATCTCTCCTTCACTCTCAACTTTGTTCTCTGTTTTTAAAGAGTTGCAATGGAGGCCAGATACAAAGTCTCTTCGTCCATCTAGTGTATTGGGGATTGTAATGGGAAAGAAAGGTGGTAAATTTTTCAAGAGGGAGCGTCTCTTCGTCCACTGATTCTTGTGGAGACTGGAATGGGAAAGAAAGGCAGTAAATCTTTCTGGAGAGTGTGACATGAAGTTGCACTTGAAAGCCAGAATCTGCAGCTTGAGCTTGCATAAGAGTTCTTGACTTCTTGTCGTGAAGGCTGTAACAATATTCTGTAATCATTATGGTAATTAGATGGTTAGAATAGATGCAGATGTTGACACAGGAAGATTGTAAACACGGTACATTTTGCCTTACACCCGTCTTATAGCTCATGTTTGGGTGCCCTTTTCAACACAATTTTGATTTGCCACAGTGCAAATCTTCTAGTTCATGTCTATTCTCAAGTCTACAATGCTTTAATTGCTTATTACATTATCAAACTACCTTTTTCTCTAATAAATGCATCCCTTTCAGAAGTCGGTTTGTATTTACTAGATAAAAAGGTAGTATAAGAATTAAAAAAAAAAAGGAAAAAGAAAAAAAAAGATCAAATATCCTTGTTATATGTCTTGTTGCAGTTTATTATCTATCCAGGAGGCTTTTAAGCATGACAGACCTATGTACTAACAATAAATTAACCATAGCTGAAGATTGGTTTTTGGAGGTAGGAAATCCATGGTGCTTTATTGCAAGTAATGCTGCATTAGGTTATTATGGTTTTGATTTATGACATGGTCATGTTTTGTTTTAAGAATCAGCAAATTTGAGGGAGGCGAATTCAAAAAAGTGATGCTTATTTACTTCTCAAAAGAGATAAGAGACAAGAGTCAGGAGTAAAGAACACTGGCTTTGCTAGAATCTGGGGCGGAGACACATGTAAAGTTGGGGGGCCATTTCCCTCCCCCTCCACCCACCCCCCACAAAAGAAAAACCTTTGAAATCCCTTATAATATATTAAAATAGGCTGGGTTCTTAAAATTGTAATGATTGGCTCCCACAAAAATTTCATAGATCCTAGTCTACGTGAGTTTGCCTATTCTTTCCTTTAAAATCAAACGATGACCTTTTTAGTTAGTTTGCCCCACTGTTAGTTTATCAAGTAGACTCACCCAATTAAAGCATAAACTTTTACCAAAGCCTAACAAATGCCTAGATGCCATGTGTCCTTTCTTTTTTATAAGTATATAAAAGTGTAGTGCATTGTGTTCCTTGCATCCAAAAGTGCACTGTATTGTTACCCAAAAAAAAAGTGCATTGTGTTCCTTTGTATATTTTATGCATTGGCAACACAAACTTATGAGTTTTTTTCTTCACAAATTTGATCTTTTCGTCATCATCTCATATTTTCCCTAGCTAATTTTATTTTTTAATTTTAGTTTTAGATGCATTGATTTGAGTTTAGAAATGATATTATTATATTTTAAATTTGATCATTTTGTTTACCATATATTTATAAATTTAACATAGGAATATATAATTTGGCCCCCTAAGCAAAATATCCTAGCTACGCCCTGGCTAGAATAGCGTTGAGATTGTAATTAACAATTTGACTGAACTGAGTATTGGAAGTGCAAAATTGCTTTTTATCTCATCCATTTAGTATGACTTTATCGGAGAGAACCGCCGAAACTAAATGTTTTTTTTACCCTTTTACAAATCTATACTAATTATTAATAACTAAATTATAGTTGAAATTATATTATTTAAGTTAATTACATATATCAATTTTCATTTATGAAATTATAAAAATTAGTTTTACTAATCTTGTATTGTTTAAAACTATATATAAGTTGTGGGGGAGAAAAGTCCAATCAAGCGCATTGGGCCCAAGGTCCTATCTAGGGACCACTGTTGTCCGAAGAGATGAAAAAGCTCATTTAGAGGCCATGAGAAAGGAACATGTCAGGAGAGGAGCATGGCCGTGATCCGAGGAGATGTTCAATGGGCCGAGGAGTCCAATGCCCTCGGATCCGAAGAGTCTTGGGTCTGACATGCAACCCTTTGCAGCCCAAGTGATTCTGCTGACAGATGTAATGACTGAAATGAACCTCGAACACGAACGAAGATAACTGAAGCGGAGAAATATCTAAGGGACAGACTCCAACCACCGCATTAAATGCACTGCACTTACTCCTTTGGCCGCATTAATGTGAAGAAGATTCCTGAACAGTATCAGCCCAGCTACCACCACTCACACAAGGCTAAAAAACACCTCTGATGGGACATGCACTCAAGTGAGCGTCTAGATGATGAACAAGTGGACGGTGAAGATGCAGGAAGACAGTACTATATAAGGGGAGGGTGACCCTGATAGAAAGGATCGAAAAACCAAAAAGAGAAAGAGGGCATCACTTTACTGTAGCTCCAACCCTTGTAACCTAAGTTCATCAATGAAAAACACCTCTTCGGACGAGACACTTACACCCGTCCGAGCACATATTAATTCAAATTCTCCCATTAGCGTTGCTGTTTAACACTGTTATTTTCATTATTAGCCTAGCTCTTTCACCCACTCTCTACAAATTTATTGTTTCGGGTTCAGTGGGCTCCAAATCCACACCTTCTTGGGCTTGGGCTACAAAATCTGACCCTACATAAGTGATTTCAAATAATAATTTAATATATCTTATGAACTTATATACTAATTTCACTTAAAAAAAAATACTAATTTCATTAACTTAATCTTAAGTTTATATAAGTATATCTTTTCATATATATACGCATATTTTTTTTGTTAAACATATATATTCACATATATTAGCTTATTTACAATCGTGTTATTATATTTGAGTTTAAGTTTGTTTTTAAATAAAAAATAGAAGTTTTTAAGGAAAAAAAAAAAGCTGTTCATTAACAAAATTTTCTGAGTGTAAAACGACGCCGGTTCTAAAGGTTAAAAATAACCGACCGAAACCATTATAAGTCCTTCTCTTCCCTCGTTACTCTCAGATTACACTCGCATCCGGAGCACGGCGAGTCTCTCCCATTAAACCACCTAAAAAACGACGTCGTCAAAATCAGAAAAAATTTGTTAGGTCAGAAAAACCGAACCCAATTTGCTCCATCGACAACCCAAGGTGATTCTTTTTAAGCTTTTTAAGGAGATGGTGAAGTTAGCCCATCATTATTTGTATAATATTTGTCTTTGGAATTTAACTTTAATTGCAAATTAGGTTCAATACCCATTTTTTATTCTTCCACTTGTAGAGCTAAAAAATATGGGTGCTCTTGGTATGGTTTAAGCATGTATGTTTGGAAAAAAAAATGTTAATTAAAGAGAAGTAATTTAGACCCAACTGGGGCAAATACTAGACATATTGTGAATTGGATTAATTTGTCAACTTTAGAGATGAATTATTGGAAAATTATCGATTTTTTTGATAAATTATGCCAAAAAGGCAAAATCTGTTGCCGGGTAATCCAAGGGCATTCACCCGGCTAAGTTTATGCTCATGCCCATGAGCTAAATTATCGATTTTTTTGATAACGCATGCCAAAAAGGCAAAAATCAGTTGCCAGGTAATTCAAGGGCATTCACCCCTGACGGGCTAAGCAGTTTATACTCATTTCCATGAGCTAAATTATTGATTTTTTTGATAACATATGCCAAAAAGGCAAAAATCAGTTGTCGGGTAATCCAAGGGCATTCACCCTTGACGGGCTAAGCAGTTTATGCCCATGAGCTAAATGATCGATTTATTTGATAACATATGTCAAAAAGGCAAAAACCAAGTGCATTCACCCCTGGCTTGCTAAGCAGTTTATGCTCATGCCCCATTAGCTAAATTATTGATTTTTCGTAATCATTGATAAATGTTGTTTGGTTACTAACAGTTGTGTAGTGTGCAAAGAGCCTTGTAGTTCAGTTGGCACCTCTTGGTGCGTGTAGTGGAAACGTCCAAGGTTTGCATGGAGGAATTAGTTGGGGAATTTTTCTTCAAATGTTTGGAATATAGTACCGGCTTGTCTTATGTGGCTTATTTGGCGGGAACGCAATTCTCGTACGTTTGAAGACATTGGGAGACCTGTAGATCTTTTAGAGTCTTTGCTAGCTAGGACTTTGTTTGATTGGTCTCGAATTTGGGGTTTTACGTATTATATTACCATGTCTGATTTCTTAATTTTTGTTAGCTTTTCTATTTGATTTGTTTGTATTCATCTCAAGTGCAGTGAGTTATCTATCGTAAACACATTGTACTTTTTTAATCAATAAAACTTCTATTACCTATAAAAAAAAGGTTCGAATTCCCCCTCCTCCAACTATTGAATTATCAAAAAATAGTTGTGTAGTGTGGTTATTGGAAACTCAGTTTCTTAGTTGTGCTCTGTTCTTCATATGCTGCACATGTTTTTTGGAATAGGCCATTGGAAGGTTTGAAGTTTAACGTAGGGAGACTATTGAAACTTTGTTGTTCATAGATTTACAGCAGGGCATGTTGATTTAACTGTGGGTCTGTGATAAGAGGTTTTAAACATTTAGTACGTAAACAGCATCATCACTTTCACTTCTTTCTGTTTGAAGAAATTGGAATTTGGGAATTGCTTATGTGTTGTATGAAGTTTTTTAGTAACTTATAGTCACTTCTTGATTACTAGCTGTTTATTCTTCCTGAATTTTACATGTTATGACTCAAGTATTTATTTTTTTGGAGTCATTGAGATGATTTAGTCTTCACTTTAATTCTGACCAAGTTTACAATATTGCACTTAAAAGCCCTTTATCATATCTTTACTTTTTATTGGCGGGTTTGAACAGCCTAAAAGCAAATATTTTTATTTCTAGATGGCGTTACAAGAGAAATTAGATAGATTCAAGAAGCAGCAAGAGAAGTGCCAATCGACCCTCACAAGTATTGCTGCATCTAACAAGGCCACAACACATAAATCCATGCCAGTACCAGCAGCACCTTCAGTCGCAAGAGCCCCTGCTCCTGCTGTCAAATTTTCAAATGATACAGAGAGACTTCAACATATCAACAGTATCCGGAAAGCCCCTGTAGGGGCCCAAATGAAGCGTGTTATAAATCTTCTACTGGAGGTTTGTACCCAACTATCTTATCCTTCATTAATTTGTATATGTTCCTTGATGCAATTATTTGTGTTGCTGTTTGATTTAAAATGCTGAATGCTCTTAATGGATGGTGTTTATTGCTGACTCGAGTTGGGGAAAATTCAGATCCTAATGTGTCTTATTTTGTGCAGTTGTCAGGTCAATGTTAATTTGGAAAAGAGCGAGATGGTCTAGTGTAGAATTGTGTTATTATCTGTGATTTATATTGATCTTTTTAAGTAATTATATTATTATGCGCATTCACTTAACTGGCCTACTTTTTCTTCCTCAATTAATTGGGATGGGAAACTTGAAACCTTGTTTGTATGACATTGATTTCATGGGAAAACCAATACTACTTAATTGACTGATGTGCTTCCAATTGAAGGTAATTATAAATTATATAGATGCTTGGTGGCAATTTGTAGTTGTATTTTTAGTTTACTGTAATAATGGGGTATGTCACTCGTCCCCCTTCTTCTGACTTTTGTGACATTGTTAGGAGAAGGCACATGGCGTTTCCATTACATGTAGCGTTACAATCACAGTTTGTGGGCCCCACACACTGTGATTGTGATGCTTCATTTAGCGGAAACATAATCTACTTTTTCCATCTTTAGAGGTCAATGTGAGTTACAGTAGGTAGGACCAGGTGAATGCTATTAAGCACTAGTTTATTGCTCCTTGTGTTTGCAGACAAGGCAAGCCTTTACCCCGGAACAAATTAATGAAGTCACTTATGTTGATATCAATGCCAACAAAGCTGTATTTGATAGTTTGAGGAATAACGTGAAAGTCAACTATGATGGGAAGCGTTTCTCTTACAAGGTAACTTTAAAGTTATGTAGCTGCAGATCTTCATCGGCTGATAGCTTTTAAGTTGCACTCAGCCTTTTTCTTTATACCTCTTTCATGGTAGATGACTTTTTGACTTTCCTTTGTCCGCAGTCCAAGCATGATTTGAGGGACAAGGAACAACTTCTTTACTTAATAAGGAAATTTGTATGGGGCATTGCTGTCATTGATCTTAAGGACGCATACCCTACTGTGATGGAAGACTTGCAGGTAATGCAATATGTGTTGATAAAACAATGAGAAATTTGTTTATATTAATCTCTGAAAAGAACTGCTGGCTCTTCTAGCCTAGCGTGTGCTTCCTCCATTCTGTTAAACGAGGTGGGGGAAGGGTGTCTCAGGGACCAGTGGGAGGTGAAAGGCTATTTGATGCAGCACACAATTTCAAAGGGATTGAGAATCAATAAGAACAGGGGAAAGAAAGTTAAAAAAAAGGTTGGCCTTGATGATCCAGGCAGAGTTTCCTTGTTTTTGAAAGAAGCCGTTGAAGTATTTGTGTGTTTTCTGACATTGGATGCTTAGATTAGTTTTCTCAAAAGTTGATTTTCCTTGCAAAAGCAGGAGTGGCAGCTTTTGAGGTGTATTTGAGGAGTGGTGTGATTTCTCAATGGTTGTATTTTTTATTTTTGTAATTTTGTTTGCCCCTTTATTCTGTGACTTTGTTTTCTTCCTTTTCTTTATCAGCTTTCTCTCTCTTGCTTGCTCTTTGTTTTAGAACTGAGGAAAGTCTTTTCCTTCTAATGATTATCTTGTATCTTTTAAGTCAAAACTATCAGCATCTTCATTTTTCAATAAAAAGTTTAGTGGTGGTCATGTGTCAGTTGTCTGTGTAGTGTAATTATATTTAGACATTGATACTAAGTGAGAATACAGTCACTTACCTGTTCCCTCTTGCCATAAAAGTTTGTGAATTCATTCTTCTTTAGGCTTTGAAAGCTGCGGGTCAGATATGGCTGCTATCAAACTTTGATTCACAGGAAGACATTGCTTACCCAAATGACCCCAGGGTGCCCATCAAAGTGGATGATGACCTTAAGCAGCTATTTCTGGGGATTGAATTGCCTCGTGATATGATTGACATCGAGAGGGATCTTCAGAAGAATGGGATGAAGCCTGCCACCAACACTGCTCAGAGGAGGGCCAGTTCAGAGGTTCAAGGCATGTCCTCCAAGCCCAAGCCAAAGAAGAAGAAGCACGAGATCACCAAGAGGACAAAGCTGACCAATGCCCATCTTCCAGAGCTTTTCCGACACCTAGATAAAAAATCTTGATGTATTGAACAACGGATTGAAGCTCAATTGTAGGATGGATACAACATGCTCTTATGCTAGTTGCATGGGTTATGTAGAAGGGAAGTGTTCCTAGCAGCTTAACTCCAAATTGATGGCTCTTGCTAGAGTTGTACACAACATTTCATTGCTGTTTTATACGCCTGTTCCTGTATTATTATTATTATTATTATTCAAGCCCAATAACAAATGAATTTATCACCTGGATCTGAAGTTAAATTTGGAAAAACAAAAATACAAGTACATATATGCATGGCAAGGAAATGGAAAAATTAAAAGAAGTATAGCAACTAACAAGACCTGTAATAGAAAGAAAGACGATGACTTACCAGTCTAAGACCGCCTTCATTAGAATCATTGCAATTAGTGTTACTGTGAGCCATACATGCTTTATCTTTGAATCCGCTTGGAGTGTGGTACATTATTGTAGCAACCTTCATCACTAAGTCTAGCCTTATCATATTCATCACGGCTTCGCTTAAGTTTGCAATCTTCTCTTACCACTGTTGAATTGTAAAGATCATATTCATGAGTAAAACCAACACCCTCATAATGAGGGATGCGGCTACTGTTGCAGCTTTGACCCATCATTTCTCCGATATCTTCAATGTCTTGCTTGTATACCATACGAAACCCACATTTCTTAACCTCAAAGCAAGGGTTGTGAGGCTTTGAAATTCTAACCCCCATTTGAATCAATTCGTTCTCATCAGTTTGACTCAATACTGCTCTCGCATTCTCATAAAAACAACGAGAGGGAAAATAAAGCATCCAAAGGTGAAGTGAGTCAATATGACCAAAAGTATTTACAAAATAAGCCGACTCTCTTGCACCTTCATGTTTATTGACTTCAATATAAAAATCAAAACAACAAAGACTGTTTGGATGAAGATCGTGGAATGACAAAACAGAGCACACAGCCATTCCCATCCACTCTTTCGAATGAGTAACCTGTGCATTCACTATATTCCCCACACTTTGATGGCTAAACCATTTTGAAATTTCACTTCCAGGAATAAGAAGTCTACAGGCAGCCCGAGGTCTTTTATTTTTAGGTGCACTGTAGAGTCCCTGAAACATACAAGCTTTTGATGTTTAGAATTTAGCAAGTTACACCTAATTTAACTTTAGGCCTAAATTTTATACATGTTTCTCATTAAATACAAGATTTTTAACATGGGTAAATTACACCACCTTCCCTTGAAGTTTTACCAAATCACACTTCACCTTTTGAGGTTTGAAACTTTGTATAAATAGTAAAATACAACTTTATTAGGTTTTTACAAATGGAATTGAGAGGACTTGGATTTAATTGTTGCATTTATGCAATCAAACGGGAGAATTTCATTATACAAACGTTTGGGAGAGTGTCATTTTAATAACCTCAAAGGAGAATGATATAATTTACCCTTTTAGTTTTGTCAATTAAAGTCCAAATGTATGAACTCATTTCAATATAAGTCGTGTCCATCTCATTATTAATTTTTGTTATTTTGGACAACAACAAAGCAGGTAAAAGTAGGAAATCATTTTTTAAAATTTGTATTTCACCCATGGTTTGTTGATAAATCAATTTGGCATTCATTGAATTGAGAAAATAGAGAACGAAAGCTTTGCTTGTAGAGTTATAGTAAGAAAGTGATTCCCTTAAAATCAAAATTGATTACCTAGATAAAATAAATAAATTTCAACAATTTCCCCTTTTTCCTCTTCTGCATTGTTGCCTAGATTAAGGTATATGAATAACAGATATGGAAATATGCATCAAATTGAAATAGTTTCATATATTTAGGACTTTATTTGATAAAATTAAAAACTAGAACATAATATGAAACAAACAATGTATACTCTCTTAGCCTTTATATAATTTCCCCTTTATAATGTGTATATATATATATATATATATATAGAGAGAGAGAGAGAGAGAGAGACCTGAGCATCTGCTGATAGCATTCTAAGGAACACGTTGCTTCGGTGTTGAATGTCAGCCAATTTGAAGCAATTGGAGAGAATTAGAGATGGCGGGTATAGATTGTCTTGTGTTGATCTATTTGGTAATGTTTCCAATGAGGTACAATTTTCTGCAACAACAACTGAAGTGCTTGATGGAAGTTGTGGCAATGAACGAAGCCTCGTGCAATGCGTCAAAAAAATATTCTTCAACTTAGATAGTTGAATGATGCTTTCAGGAAGACAATCAAAATTATTTCCACTTAGGTTTAAAACTTCCAAAGAATATAAACAGCCACAATCATTAGGGATTGTCTGAAGATTGCAGTCACTTATATCCAATCTTGTTAAAAAACACAAACATGACAAGGAAGGCAATAACATGCTCACAGGATTTGGGATTCTTCTTGGCATTAAATTAAAAGAGAAAAGCTTGTTCCAAAGTTTAGGTGATGACGCTTTGCATCCTTGAAGAGATAGTACCTTAAGATTTTTCAAAAGAACGATAGAGAAGGGTGGCTCTCTAAAAGTAATCCCACTCACATTAAGCTCTTCTAGACTTTCGACATTCAATAGGCTTTGTGGCAAATTGTCAAGTTTCAAGCATCCAGCCACATTGATATCTTTAAGCGACTTGAAGCTACAAATTATGGTAGGAAGACATACAAGATTTTTACAATCTCTTAAATGCAATGAAGCAAGGTTAGTCAAATGTTCAATTGAAGAGGGAAGTTTCGTAATAGTAGTGCCATTTAGGTGAAGTTTTGTTAAGCATTCCATATTTCTAGCAAATTCTGGAATTCTCTTGATTTTTGAACAATCAGAAAGAATAAGATTCTCAAGACACTCCATTTCAAACTTGCCTGGAAGACTGTTAAGGTTTTTGCAGCCTTCAAGATTAAGAAGAGTAAGCTTTTTATGAGCCATAGTAGATGGGTGAACCTCTCGTAAATTCATACAACCTTTAGCAACCAATTTCTCTAGATTGGGGACTCCAGTGAAGTTAGGGGTTGCAATAAGGTTTAAAGAATCATTCAATTCGACGGACTTCAACTTGTCAAAATGCTGTTAAAATCCAAATACAATAAATTAGAAATAGTATATTAAGTTTTACAAAAATGGAAATTTATTGATTACTCACACACATATAAAGAGTATCTAAATAACAATTGTACCTTTATTCCTTTCCAAAGTCTTTCAATTTTGCTATGGCACATGTGAAGTTCAACAAGTTCATTTGGTTGAAAACTTGAAGGCAAAGATTTTGAAGGATATGAACTCCAATCAAGAAATCTTAAACTATTAGAAAGATGTTTGGGGCCATGTAGTAGGTGAACACCATGAATTATAAGCAATTTGAGATTAGACATCTTTGAAAATACATCAAGGTTCCAATGTGCCGTTTTGAATTCACCAAATTTAGGCAACCAAGGAAGCTCTAGGACTAGGCCTTGAATTGCTTCTGTTCCCTGATAATCAAGAGAATGGGATGGGTGAGTTGCAAGATATATGAAAACAAAGTTGTTCAAGCTCTAACTTTGTTAAGTAATATGATAAGATATATGCTCAAATTCAAAAATTCAATAAATGATCTATTACTGTATTTGTCGTCAGCACATGATGAATGTCCTTATATAGCCACAATTTGCTAAGCTTTCCAGGTTCTTGAGGACAATCTTGACGAACTATATCTTGACCCATTTTTTGTAGTAGTTCATGCATCCAAAATTTATTTTCATATTCTTTCAAGAGAGACTTTTCAATGAGAACCCTTAATCCAATGCAAGGATATAGGCTAAGACAATCTAGTATTTTTACCACAGAGTTTTTATCCTTCATATTAAAGAAACATGCGATATGTAGAAATATTTCCTTCTCTGTTTCTTGAAGTCCATCAAAACTTGTTTGAAGTACTTTGGTAATTTTTCTTTCAGGAAATTCTTTGAGTCTCTCTATAGCACTATCCCATTCCTCCTTACTTCTATTGAACAAAAAAGAGCCCAAAACTTCAATTGCTAGAGGAAGACCATTAGCATAATTTACAAATTGTTTAGACAACTTTAGATAATCTGCAGCAGGATGACTGTTGTTAAAAGCTTTCAAACTAAAAAGATAAAGAGCATCATCATCATTCAATCCTTTAACCTCATATATTCCATTTACATTATGTCTTATCAACAAATGCTTATCTCGTGTTGTGATGATAACTCTACTACCTGAACCAAACCAATTATGCTCTCTAGCTAACTTTTCTAATTGGTCAAATTGATTTACATCATCAAGAACAAGAAGAATCCTTTTATGATACAACATATTCTTGATCATAAGAACTCCATCATCAACATCCCGTATATTGATACTTCTCTCCATCAAAATTTCACTAATAAGTTTTTGTTGTGAAGGAAGTAAACCATATTTTTCAGATACTTCCCTAATATTAGTGATAAAACTACCACCTTCAAATTCATTAAAAACCATCTGATAAACAACTCTGGCAAGAGTTGTCTTACCAATCCCCCCCATCCCCCAAACGCCTATAATGCGAACATCGTTTGATCCTATAGCTAAAAGTGACATCAATTCCTCCACTCTAGAATCTATTCCTACTAAATCTTTGGTATCTCTTGGGAATGCATAACTTAATTTTTGCAATATCACTTCCACAATATCCTGGATAAATTCTGACTCAGGCCTGCAAAAAAGAGAGACAATCAACAAATGTGAATGCATCATCCCTAACACCTCCCACCCTCCACCCTGTGTGTGTGTGTGTATATATATAGTGTTAAGGTTTGTTATGAATTTCCCTCAAATTCTAGCAAATCCCACACAGAGAAGTGGAGAACTAAATAAATGCAAAAATTTCTATACGAGTGTAGTAACTAGTAATTCCATATTACTCAAAACCGAGTAATGATTTACTGTTGTAGCCGTACATTCAATTCCACAAGGGTTTGATGGCTAATAGCTTTGGTTCAAATACGGATTTAAGCTTGCAGTGGCCTTCCCATATGGGGAATAATAAGGTTGAAAGATGTTCACGTTCAAACATACACATGGTACATATAGAATGATTGTGTTTGGACTTTGGAAATTGAAAGACACATGGCAATTTTTGGGAAAAATAATTAAAAAGCATAGTGTGTGAGTTTTTTTTATAGATAATATAGACAGAAGACACAGAGGATGGGGAAAATTATACTTAAGTACAATACTTAGAGTTTGCGAATGTCATTTGTAAGAGTAAATGATGTGGTTGTAATTTTGTATTGTTGATAATTGATTTTAGATAATGTTATTTAAAGATGTTGACCTGGAGCTTTCCGAGTTACACTATACGTATCATTGCATTGAGTAGATAATTGATTTTAATATTGGGTTAAAATCAAACTGATCACTTGTTCTTTTAATTTGAAATGATAACTGCCTGAATTTTGAGAAATGTTTAAATTGATCAATTTGTTATTATTCTATCAACGGGAATGAATGGAAAACGCATCATGTGAAGAGAAAGTGTTTCCTTTAAATATAATATTCGCTTAAAAGTAAAATTTATTTGAATTTGTTAACTATATTATGACAGAATGATCAATTTAGACATTTTTCAAAGTTGAAGAACTTATTATTTCAAATTAAAAGAACAAGGGGCCAGTTTAATTTTGACTCCAAGTTCAAGGGGATCTTTATGTATTTTTCTTTTCAATATATTCATTGAAATAATGTTACTCATTGAAATTACCTGTCTTGTAAAGACCATCCAGAAAGATTTGCCACTTCTCTCAAAGTAGCTCTCCACTTGTGAACCTTCTTCATGTTCTCTTTGAAATGTTTTTCATGTTCAACAAATGCTTGTGCATAAATTTTTGTCTGTTTGCGAACTTCAGATGGATCCACATCATAAAAAATGGGTAGAATTATGAGCCCCATCTTTTCTTTGCATTCCACAATTTTTACAAGTTCATCCAAACACCATGGCGATGATGCATAGTTTTTTGAGAGAATGACAACAGCAAACATTGATTCTTCTATTGCTTTTAAAAGCTCAAGTGAAATGAGTTTTCCTCTCTCAAGTTTTTCATCGTCCTTGAATGTGAAAATGCCCTTTTGCTTCAAAGCAGCGTATAAATGGTCTGTAAAACTTTTACGAGTATCTTGACCTCTAAAACTTAGAAAGACATGGTATTTCCACCGATGGCTAGAAGAGAAAGATGGGCTTTTTATATCCATGACAGCCAATCTAAGTTAACAAGTAAATATGGAATCACAATATAGAATTATAGATAAGAAATGGTATGTACGCATGAAAAAAAAATCATTCAATTAGATTTTGAGGAAAAAAACAAAACGATTCAGTAATAAAAGTGAAACTAAGGGCCTGTTTGGATGAAAGGGGGAGTGGAGGGGAGTAGAGTAAAATTGGCTAATTTTGGATCAAATTTACTCTACTCTACTCTACTTCTCATCTCTCTCCTCAATCCAAACCAACCATAAAGGGGAGAAAGATAAAATAAAAGGATGTGGATGACAAATCAAAACTTACAGATTTGGGAGAAGGATGCTCGTGACAAGTTAGAGCTTATGCAGATTTTGGAGAATTGAAGTAGTGTCACTGTATGCTCGTGACAAGTTAGAGCTTATACAGATTTTGGAGAATTGAAGTAGTGTCACTGTGTCAGTAAAGAACCATGCAATTTATGGTTAAATAGGAAGAATAAGGTTTGGGTCTAGTACTATTGTGTATTGGATTTGACGCGATGTGAGAACATGACATTTTTTAGATACGTTGTACAGGTCTAATATGTTATAGTAATACACCCAAACCGTATTGAATTAGGAATGTGTGAAGCAACTGCAGTTATATTGACACTTCCTTTTCTTGTTAGTCTTAGGTGAAACTAAAAATATAAATCCTATGCCCGTGAATGTCATCCTCCAAAGTCAAAATATTAATAAAATTCCAGATCTCCTCTAACAAATCCCAATCACCACTATATTTATAAAATAAAATAAAAAAACATATCTGTCTACACCATCGCGTAGCTGCCTTGCCATGCCGTCCGCCAATCTTCCGCTCAGGTCCACTCCTAAACCAGTCCAACCGGTGGTACATCTCTCTCAAGCTATCTTTGTTTTCACTCTCACTTTATTTCTGTGTCTGCTAATAACACTGCTGTAATGCAGTTCACAAAACAAATGACACTGGCTTATTTGGCTGAGTAAAAGTAAAAGTTGGCTGCAGCATGTGTCACTTTAGAAACAAATTATTTAGTTAAAATTGATAATTTTTTTGTTGAAAGTACTATAAATAAAGTTACCTTAAATCTAAAAGATAGCTTTAATTTTCAGTTATCTCAACTGGTAAAGTCTCTAATGGTTGTATAAGAGATTTGAGGTTCAATCTCTTACACCAAAAATTGATTGATGTCTTGGTCTGATAATAAAGAACTATTAACAGGAGCGAATGTCATAGGTTAAAACTCTCTAAAAAAAAGCACATATTATAGCTACACCAAAAACTGATTGGTGTAGGAAACTCTTTAAAAAAAAAACACTGCTTGGTGTAGGTTGAAACTCTTAAAAAAAAAAAACACATATTATAATTACACCAAAAATTGATTGGTGTTTTGGTGTGATAATAAAGAACTCTATCATCAGAAGCGAATGTCATAGGTTGAAACTCTCTAAAAAAAAACACATATTATAATTACACCAAAAACTGATTGGTGTAGGTTGAAACTCTAAAAAAAAAAAAAGCACATATTATAATTACACCAAAAATTGATTGGTGTCTTGGTCTGATAATAAAGAACTATTAGCAGGAGCAAATGCCATAGGTTGTCATAGGTTGAAACACTAAATAAACTTTAAAAAAAAAAAAAAAAACACATGATATTGGTGTCTTAGTATGATAATAAAGAACTATTAACAGAAGAGAATGTCATAGGTTGTCATAGGTTGAAACTCTCTAAAAAAAAACACATATTATAAAAATAAAAATAAAAACACTAAATAAACTTTAAAAAAAAAACACATATTATAATTACACCAAAAACTGATTGGTGTCTTAGTCTGATAATAAAGAACTTTTATTAAGAGCGAATGTCATAGGTTGAAACTCTAAAAAAAAAAACACATATTATAAATAAATAAAAATACTAAATAAACTTTCAGCAAAATAAACGAATCTCTCAATGCCAAAGTCAACCGTATTGTAAATTGTGATGGTGAACTATGCAGCTGTACAGCATCTCACATATTATATTATGGGTGCTGTTAATGGGTGCTGTACAGCACCCGTTAATGTGCATTAAATGTGTATTAAACTATTCACTTTTTTTGAAGGATGTGGAAAAAAAGTGATTATTATATGCTTTATATATAAAAGCATATAATAGTTTTGTTTTTGTTTTATACAATAGTAATAATTTTATATACTATCAAATAATATAATTTGACTCCCAAAAAAAAGCAGTATAACGTTCTCTATTTATGTTTGGTAGGAAAGATTATATAGAAGTTAAGTTTAAGCTTATTAAATAATTTTTTAAGTGATTATTTAAAAAATTATTATAAAACTTAGTTCAAAATCAAACATTAATAGTTTTAATACAATGAAATAAATTAAGATATAATTTTATCGAGTTAAATTTCATTTATGAAATAAAGTATTTGGTTTGGGTCATGGTTTTTTTTTTCCTTCTACTTAAGAATTTTGGTTCATCCACTGATTTTAGTATTTCTACTTTCCTAATAATTATTTAAATTTTTAGGAAATATTATTAGTTATAAACTAATAATGAATTTTATTTATTTAATTATAATTAGGAATTAAATTCTCCAAGAAATTAGTGGTTCGGCCATTAATCCAACCCTAATTGAAACAAAAAAATCGGGTATTTTCCAATTCCTTTTCAGACTTGATTTTTAAAAACAGGGATGAAGCCACAAAAATCTTATAATGTGCTAGGGTAGCAATTAATGTGAGCCTAATTATTAAAATACTTGTTAAAAGTCCAAAATAACTTATCCAGACTCAAGGGAGCCTTTTTGTCTAGAGTCAATATGCCTTGTTGAAAGTCCAAAAACTTCGAACATGACCTCCAAAATGGTGTTAGATCTCATTTCCCCCTCCCTTGTGTGTGTGCGCTTGTTTCTAAAAAAAAAAGACCTCCAAAATGACCCAGTGGTTGGAAGCTATCACTTTTCAAGATTTGTTAGAGTAGCAATTTCCAACTAATATAGCCTTAAAGTCAATTAGGGATTATATTGGAAACTAGAATAATTTGGTGACTGAATGTTTTTAAACATTAGCGATCATAGCATTTAATCTCAAATGACTTTGATTTTTCTTTAGTTTTGATCAAGCATATACATATGTACTCAGTTGATGGACTAAACAAATGCACACACTAAAAAATTATCATAACTTTTGATAGAGGTTAGAGCGTGTTTTTGTGCTAAAATCTCATTTCTCTCTCCTATGTATGTTTGTTTCCCCAAAAAAGGGGGAAAAAAAGTTAGTAGACAAAAGATCAAGAGCCTTGTTAATACTCAATGACATACCTAAATATTTTCAATAAAGATGTCCATAATTTGAATTTGCCCTCCCTCACTTAAAAAAGTGTATTTAAAAAAAAAAAAACAAATAAATAAATAAACTGGACCAAGAATTATCTTTAGTGGACCAAGTCAAAACTGTTATTATTATTATACATGTACACTATATATATATATATATATTATGATAAATAGTAGTATAAAAAATTATAAATATAGTTCAAGACATGAAAAAAAAAAAAAAAAAAAACTATTTATGTGCTATAATAGACTCAAATGAGAAAACAAATCACAAATTTTAAATCTACTACAAAACTTAAGTGGGAAAGCAATTGATTTGAGTAAAGAAAGGTCATTTAAAAAATAAACTCAAAATCTGTCAGAGATCGTTTGATGGAAAGTGTGTCACATTCGGTCTATGGAAATTGACAAGGCATGAATGCAATTGGGAGAATTTTTTGTAGTATGGAATTTATTTGAGGTAACCAAGATGAGTATGCAACATTTCAAAAAGTTGGGCCAAAGGGCCATACCCCCTTAATTCATGCAAATCCGTCTCTATCTAGGGCACCAACATTAAAAACTTTTCTATAATTTTGTTGAGTGCATTTCTATGGAAATTATTATTGGCGCATAATGGGTGTCATCTTACTTCTGTCAAAGAGAAATTTATTGGGTCCAACCATATTGGGATGCAACAAAAGCATATAAATAAATACTAAATGCCTTGAATTCAATAAAACCATTAAAACCCCTAGTCCTGATGGCCTACATGCAAGATTTTTTTTTTATCGTTTGTGGATGATTGTGGGAGATTTTGTAAAAGTGGAGGTCAAAAATATCTTTGCAAATAAATGCATCCCCTAGTATCTAAATAAAACCTTAATCTATCTAATCCCGAAACCATTAACCTATACCACCCCATAAGCCTTTGTAACACAATATGTAAAATTTTAAATTGTGTCCAACATTTTGTTTTAAGATGAAGAGAAAAGTTAATGGATGTCCTAAGGGCATTAATTTATGAAATATTTTTAGAAACTTTTTATGAGAAAAGAAAATAAAAAACTAATTTTTTTGACAACTTTTTATATTTCACATCACAAGGGTAAAACTATAATTTTGATCATTTGATTTTTAATTGGACTGCATGAGATAAATCTTGAAGTTGTCTTGGGAGGAAAGAAAAAGTGAGAATTTAACCTAAACTCCAAGTCAAGGGAGAGGGGGAAAAAAAATAGAGAGAGAGAACTTAACTAGGAACCCCTATGGACACACACACACACACACACACACACACACATATATATATATATATATATATTCATTTATTTAATTCCAACGAAAACTAGAACACCTAAAGCTACAGCAGTTTCACTTAAACCTCACTAAATGACACCTTTGGGTTTCTTTTCTTTTACTAATGAACTTTGATAATTCAATATGAAACTTGAAATTTGCAACTTATTAAATAATATATATTTTGTAAAGATTAAGTTTAAGTTACACTTGGTGTAACTTTAAATAATGTTACACCATCCAGTAATTTTTAATTAGATGTGAATTTTGATAAATCCACCGCTAGATTACATTATCCTTGTATATTCTCCTTGCTTACAAAATTTAAAGATGATCAAATATCAATAGTCATATCATTAATCAGGGACGGAACTACTGAAGGGCAGAGGGGGGCCATTGCCCCCCCCCCCCCCCCCCCCCCCCCCCACAACCTTTGAAAAAAAATAATTTTAGTATGTGTATTAATAGAAAGAATTTTAATTCTAGCTCTTAAATTTATATACTTGGCCCCCTCCCCAAAAAATTCACAAATTGACCCAAGAAATCCAACAAATAGATAACAAGCAAAATCTATATAATAAAAAAAAAATGCACATATCCAGATAACAAGAAAAATCTTTGGACAAATCATAAATCCAATCTAAGCAAAAACAATAACAACAAATTAATTACAAATCCTAGCAAAAAAAATCACAAAAACCCAATAACCTTTACCCAATTTCTCCCTCTCTCTTGAGAGCTTTATGCCCCTCTCAAATGACTCCACCCTCATAGCCATAGAGACAACTCCTATGCCACATATTGATTGCTTCATCCACACATTAGTTAGACTTTGAAAATATTAAGACTTGCCAATTGACTTGCAAAACTTTTGATTATAAAATCCTATTATTAAATTTTTTTCAAAAGAAAAAATACAAATAATAATTAATAAATTAATGCTAATAATGAAATTTTGTCAACCTCTAGTATTGATATTCCAATTTTTTAAAATCTAAGAACAAAGAACTTTGGCCCCCCCTAAGTTTGAATCTTGATTCCGTCCCTGTCATCAATCAATTCTTTAAATTCAAGTTTTTGTAATTTAAAATAATGCATAAAAGATGAGTTTATGGATCGAATGGTAAATTACATCCGATTGGCATGAAAATTGGCACGCATGTTAAGAATATATAGAACATGTGATTCAACGGTTGGATATTCAAAATATGAATTTAAAAACAAGTTATTGGTGGTGTAACATTGCTTAAAGTTATATCAATTGTAACTTTTTTTGGAGAAACTATATTAGTTGTCACTTGAACCTAACCTGACATTATAAATTTAATACTAATTTGCTTCTTTATGTCTTATTATTTTCTATTATACTTTGGTGGAAGGAGTATTATTTTTGTAATATCAATTAATCTAGTTATATTTTAGTATGGGAGAGGTTTTGCTGCATACAAGTATGCAACAAAACATTTTCCTTTTAGTATTTCTACTTTCATTATAATATATCATATAAATTTTTAGGAAGTATTATTAGTTATAAACTTATAATAAATTTTATTTATTTAATTATAATTATGAATTAAAATCTTCATGCAATTGATCCAACCCTAATTGAAACAGAACATCGGGCCTTTCTCAATTCTTTTTCATACCTGATTTTTAAAAACATTCTTGATGAAGCCACAAAATTCTTATAATGTGCATTGCGTCAATACTTATCAATTCTTAAAATAAATTATCCTGACTTAATGGTGGCTTTTTGGCTAGAGTTAATATGCCTTGTTGAAACTCCAAAAACTTCGAACATAACCTCCAAAATGACCTAGGGGGCCGGTTGGAAGCTATCAATTTTCAAGTTTTTTCCCTAAATTCAGTGAGATGTGACACGATGTAGCTAATAGATTTTTTTATTTTTTATTTTTTATTTTTATTTTTATAAACCGTGTGTGGCTAATAGATGAAACTACAAAAGTCTTAAAACTTGCACTTTCTCAATAATACTTTCTTGACTTGCTGAAATTTGTTTTTTTCTTTGTGGAGGTAGACTCATTAGGGAATTTTTATGCATGATGCAGCTATGATAGCAACTCCTTCCACCGATTTGGAATAAAAAAACTCAACCTTAACAACTATATGACTATTTTATTTTTCCACATACTAAATTCAAGGACAAAATTGCCCTTTGCCCTTTTTGGTCAAATTATATAGCCTTATGCCCTCCTTTTCAAACTAATTAGGGAAATGCCCCTCTTTTAAAACTCGATTTATGATAAATCGAGTTAAAAAAAAAAATTCTGGAGCCCTATAGTGGCGTTTTAAGGAGCCTATAGTGACGTTTTAAGGACCTATAGTGGCGTTTTGTAACTCGACCTCAATGAAATCAAGTTATAGGCAATTTTTTTACCTATAACTCGATTTCATTGAGGTCGAGTTACAAAACGCCACTATAGGGCCTAACTCGATTTATCATAAGTCGAGTTTTAAAAGATGGGCATTTCCCTAATTAGTTTGAGAAAGAAGGCATAAGGCTATATAATTTGCTCGAAAAGGGCAAAGGGCAATTTTGTCCCTAAATTCAATGAGATGTGGCACAATGTAGCAAATAGATTTTTTTTTTTTATAAATCGTGTGTGGCTAATTGATGAAACTAAAAAAGTCTAAACTTTCACTTTCTCAATAGTACTTTCATGACTTACTGAAATTTGTTTTTTCTTTGTGGAGGTAGACTCATTAGGGAATTTTTATGCATGAAGCAGCTATGATAGCAACTCCTTCCACCGATCTGAAAATTCTAAATGCCTTGAATTCAATGAAACCATTAAAAGCCAGGAGTATTGATGGCCTACATCAAGGGTTTTTCAACGTTTATAGATGATTGTGGGAGAATCCGTAAAAGTGGAGGTACAAAATATCTTTGCTAGTATATGCATCCTCCAAGTATCTTAATAAAGGGCAAAATTTGGGTATAGTACTTAAATGTTGTTCCTTAAATTTATTCTTAAAATTCAACTATGTGGCTACTTAACTAAAAATACATTTTCATCTCATGAGAAAAAAACCTCATAGTTGAATTTCAAGAGGGAAACCTAAGGAACAGTGCCTAAGGTATTGTACTTAAGTTTTATCCATTAATAAAACCTTAATCTGCCTAATCCCAAAAGTAAATAGCCTGGAAACCATTAACCAATACCACCCCATAATCCTCTGTAACACGATATATAGAATTGTGTCCAAGATTTTGGTTTTAAGATTAAGGCAGGGCCTGCCCAAGGCCCCACCAAAAAACAAAATTTTTCTTGGGAAAAAAGGCCCCACGTTTCATAGTTAAAGGCCCAAATTTTTATAAAATTATATATATTTTCTAAAAGTTGTACATTTTATTATTATTATTAGTGATGTTAAGAATACTACCAATTTTACTATTAGCTTACAAATTGTCATGTTATTAATCATAAAAAAAGTGATATAAACATTCATTAGTTAAATTGATGAAGTTCATCAATGAGAGACAATGTCACATTATATTTTGAACATTTTATAGTGTTTTTAATTAGCGCATTTTTCTTTTTCATTTCTATTAAGACTCTCAATGTACGAGACCAATAGAATCTTAACTCAATTGAAATCCTAAAATATTTCAAAAAGATGTTGCAAATGTGTTAAATCATCAATTATAGATTAATCTCTCCTAATAGTTTGAGACTGATTTTGGTAAACTAATATCCTACAAGCTACACACCAAATAATATCTACCTCTCTCTCTTAAAATCAAAATATAAAATTAAAAATTAAATTACAACTTTATTTAACTATGCATTGTATTATATCCAAAATAAAGTATCTTTTTCAATCGCAATATATTTTTATTTCTTTTTATTAATATTTATAGTTCAACTATGATATTCAATTCTCTATATGAAATTAATATTAGCCTAGTTGGTATTATTTATGTATCAAATTAACTTTAATTTGATTAGTATTAAATAATTTTGTTTAATTAATATTTATATATTAAAGGCCCCGCATAAATTTTTCGTCTTAGGCCCCAAATTATGTTGGGCCACCCTTGGATTAAGGTTAAAGTTAACAGATGTTCTAAGATTATTAGTTTAGGAAATATTTTTAAAAACTTTTTATGAAAAAAGAAAAAACAACTGATTTTTTTTTTTTTTTTTTTTTTTTAAGGTTAAACCCCTTTTATCCTCCCTTGTTTCCCCTCTCCAAACAGCTTTCATTGAGGGCAAAAGAGGAACAGACAATGTTGTGAAAGCACGGGAACTAGTCTACTCAGGGGCGGCTCAACATAATTTGGGGCCTAAGGCGAAAAATTTATGCGGGGCCTTTAATATGTAAATATTAATTAAACAAAATTATTTAATACTAATCAAATTAAGGTTAATTTAATACATTAAATACATAAATAATACCAACTAGATTAATGTTAATTTCATATAGAGAATTGAATATCATAGTTGAACCTATAAATATTAATAAAAAGAAATAAAAATATATTGCGATTGAAAAAGATACTTTATTTTGGATATAAGACGATGCATAGTTAAATAAAATTGTAATCTAATTTTTAATTTTTAATTTTGATTTTAAGAGAGAGAGATAGATATTATTTGGTGTATGACTTTGTAGGATATTATTTTACAAAAATCAAAGTCTCAAACTATTAGGAGAGATTAATCTATAATTGATGATTTAACACATTTGCAACATCTTTTTGAAATATTTTAGAGTTTCAATTGAGTTAAGGTTCTATTGGTCTTGTACTTTGAGAGTCTTAATAGAAATGAAAAAGAAAAATGCGCTAGTTAAAAGCACTATAAAATGTTCAAAATATAATATGATATTGTCTTTCATTGATGAACTTCATCAATTTAACTAATGAACGTTTATATCATTTTTTTGTGATTAATAACATGACAATTTGTAAGCTAATAGTAAAATTTATAGTATCCTTAACATCACTAATAAAAAAAATGTACAACCTTTAGAAAAAATATATATAATTTTATAAAAATTTAGGCCTTTAACTATGGAAAGTGGGGTTTTTTTTCCTAAGGAAAATTTTGTTTTTTGGTGGGGCCTTAGGCCTAGGCCCAACTTGCCTATGCCTTGAGCTGGCACTGAGTCTACTCCCTTAACAAAAAAAAAAAAAAAAAAAAAGAGGCGAGGGGTTTTTGATATTTAAAATTGATTTGGAGAAGCACACCATCGCTTGGAATGGAGTTTCGTGAGAACAGCGTTCACCAATGTAAGCTTTTGTCCCGAGACCATTGAGCTAATTCTGAGTTGTATAACAACGACTTCCACAGTTCCGCTTCCCTTCTATTTAATGGTGGAAGATGGGATTCTTTTTTTCCATTAAGGAGCAATCTCTGCCTACATTTTCATTTTGTGCATGGAGTTCCTTTGAGGTCTGATAAAGGAAAAATGTTAAGGAGAAAAGAATAGCAATATGGGATAAAGTCAAAGCATCAAAAGATGGGCCATGTTTCTCACAAATGTTCTTTGCCGATGATTTGCTTCTATTTGCTAAAGCAAATGACAAAAATAGCACAACCAAGGTTTTGAAGAGTGTAGTAGTCTAGCAGGGCAATGACATCATTGAAATTTTTTGGCCATTTGAGGAAAAGCATCTTCTCCAGTTGTCAGTGAAATGTGACATGTAATGTGTGGCTTATTAGATAAAAATCACAAAAAACGTTTGTTTTTCCTTTAAATAATATGGAAGAAAGCATGGTTTTAGAAATCGAACCGCACAAAGAATCAAAAAGAGAAGGGGTTCTCGATTATCTAGTCCAACTTGTCACATCGTAAATAATTTAATTAATAAATTTAAAAATTAAATACATATATAATATTAATAAATTATCATATTTAATTATATGTATATATAGTTAAAAGAGTTTTCAACTATTCATGCCTTATACTAAATAAGTATAAAGAATAAATAAACATTACAAAAATGATAATTATTTTATAACAATTTTCTCCTTATGATCCTTTACAATATAATTGAAAATTATGGATTCAATTAGACTCCCCTCAAATAAAATTTAATATGATTTGATAATTTTTTTTATTGATACTTATAGTGTAAAATAAATGGTACACAATTAGATACTAGAACTTATAAAGTATTATTTTATGTTTCTTTTGAAAAAAAAATAGTATTATCATTAATGCTAGAGCTACAACTTTTCTCACAATTTGCTTACGTGGCAAGTTGTGAGTGGTGAAGTTGTGGACCCACCACTTCTACTCTACCACTCACGACTTACCACGTTAACAAGTTGTGTAAAAAATTGTAGTCCTAACATTTTCCTAGTATTCCACCCTCCACCATTAATATAAATTCAAAAGTAATAATATTATATATACACACACACACAAGAGAATAAAGTCACCAACCCTCTTAAAATAATGAGTAAGGCCACATGGCGAGTTGTGATTGGTGCATGTGTGTCCCCACATGGCCCATCATCACACTTACACCAATCACAACTTGCCATGTGGTAAGTTGTGGCACAAAGTTGTGCATTATTATGTATCCTGAGCATTACTCTAAAATAATACAACATTAATTATCCACCGCTAATCTACCTCTCAAAAGAATACAACATTAATGACACAAAAACCACTTTCAGTAAGTCCTCTACTCCTATTGTTTTATTTTATGTACTTCTCACAAAAACAATTCAGTTTTAAAGATCCAACTTCTCTCTTTGCATTTTGAAGAGTGGCGGAGCCAGAGATGACTCTTGAGAAATAGAAGAACGTGCAGTTTTTGATGATTTGATCTTTCTCTCACTATCTGTCTCTCTGTCTCTCTCTCTCTCCTTGCCTAAATCATAGTTGTGGTTGTGCTCCTTCCGTTTCAGATCTAAGAAAAAAGTAGCATTTTCTATAGAAAAATTCACTGTTTTAGCCCCTCTTCAAATATCAGCAAAATCAATTTAACCGGACCAGTTTTTGGGTTTCACGGTTAAATCGACCGTTAACAGCTTTTCTTGCTTTTTCATTAATTTTCGGTTTTGTTAATAAACGGACCGGATTGATGTTCGGTTTTCAGTTGAACCGGTCGGTTCGGTCCGGTTTTTAAAACGATAACAGTAACAACTTGTTACTTAGAATTTGTTGTGAAAATATTGCGACATAGTATTTCTAAAATAATTTATTAATTTTGGCAGTAACATCAGCCAAATCTCAGCGTAGTTTTTGTATTTTACCTTAAAAAAAAAAAAAAAAACCAAACCAAACTAACTTCCTTTTGTTATTGTCTTCTTTTTGTTTCTAGAAATTCTCAGAGAGAGAGAGAGAGATTCCTTTCCATTTTCCATTTTGGATGTTAAAAATTGACTAAAATTTTCTTCTTTAAGCATAGAGAATAGAGAGATGAAGAAGGATAAAGGAGTGACAATAGCTAATTCCCTTTTACCCACTACAGGTGGGGAAAGTGTAGGGGTAATTTGCAGACTAGCACAATTGTGGGAAACAATATAATAAGTAAGCACGATTTTGAAACAATGTTGTAAACTAGCATCTCGAGTTTGAAAATCTCGAGTTCGACGACAAGAATTGAGGCTTTCAAACTTGAGTTCTACTGCTGGCGTGGAACAATTTAGCCACGTGGAACTCGAGTTGGAGAGACTTGAGTTCCATAGAAGTAGATTTGAAGAAGGAAAAGGAGAAAAGGAGAAGAAGAAGAAGAGGAAAAGAAGATCTAGATCAAAAGAAGAAGAAGAAGACAACTTGGAGAGACTTGAGTTCCATAGAAGTAGATTTGAAGAAGGAAAAGGAGAAAAGGAGAAGAAGAAGAAGAGGAAAAGAAGATCTAGATCAAAAGAAGAAGAAGAAGATGACCTGGAGAAGAAAACTAAATCTGAAGAAGAAGATTTGTAGAACACTAGATCTGTAGAACGCCGAAGAAGAAGAACATCTGGAGATGGAGAAGGCATGTGATGGAAAACGCTAAAGAAGAAGAAAAAAGAGGAATTTGAGCCTACTGTGCAGGAACTCAAGTCTTAAAGACTCGAGTTCTAGGTATTAGCTTGCCATCCCTTGCAAATCGAGTGTTAAAGACTCGAGTTCTACATTAAACTCGAGTTTTAGAGTCTCGAGATGATAGTTTGTTAAATAGTTTTGCAAACTTGACAACTAATTAAAATGTTTAAAAATAATGCTAAATGCAAAAAAAATTCATAAAGTGTAATTTCTCCTATATTTTTAGAGGAGTAATTGAATAATTAAAGAACTGCTAAATTTGTAACAAATACTAAGCGGTAAGTTATTACTAGTCCTATTTACCAAATTTTAAGCATGAAGTTGTTACTTGTTTTACCAAGTAATCGTCGTTAACATCCAACTACTTAGAAGGTGCAACATGATATTTGTATTTCTCGAATAATTTATTAATTTTCGTAGTAACATCAGTCCAAATGTCAGCCTAATTTTTGTATTTTTTTACCTTAAAAATATAAAAAACCAAACCCAACTAACTGTCTTTTTGTTGCTGTCTTCTTCTTGTTTCTAGAAATACTCAAAGAACGAAGAGCGAGAGAGAAAGAGAGAGAGAGTTTCCTTTCCATTTTCCATCTTTGATGTTAAAAATTGAGTAAAATTTTCTTCTTTGAGCTTTAGAGAATAGAGAGATGAAGAAGGATAAAGGAGTGGCAGTAGCTAATTCTATGAGCCCTAATAACAGCGGAGAAGACACAGAGAAAGATTCCCTTTTACCCACCATCCGATTCTCTTCCCGTAATGCTTCCTCCAAATACGACTTCGTCAAGGTACTTTCTTTCCCTCTCTGTTTGGTTCCCCAGAAAATGTTTTGGAATTACTAAACATGTTTTAGATTTCTGGGTTTTGTACCTTGTACATAGTACTACTAGTCATGTTCAGATTGTTCATTAACTCAATTGCGTGTACAAGTTAACTTTTTCGTTTCACTTACATAGTAAATATTATGACTCAATCTTTTTTAGTCCTTCTCAAATTTATACTAATGATCAATATACACTACATTATAGTTGAAATCGTATAATTTGAGTTAATTAGATAGGATGGTTTTTGATTATGAACTTGTAAAAATTAGATTCACCACTTCTTGTGTTGTTAAAAATTATATTTAACTTTTACTAATGGAAATGGCTATTTATATTATCATTAAGTTACAATAATGATTTGATATCTTATGAACTTATTTACGAACGTAACAATTTAATTTCAAGTCTATATAACTATATTTTATGCATGTATCCATCTAAACATTATATATACTTAAATCGATACTAATACTCACGAGCTTGTTTACGAACACTCTGTTATGATTGTGCTTGGCTCATTCAATGGTTGAGCCCAAACTTGGGCTTAAGTTTGGTTTGTTTTCTAAATAAATGAACATAAACCAGCTTTTTCTTGAGTCAAGTCCAAGCTGTTTATGAACGGTTCTGATAATTTACATCTCTAATTATTTGTAGTTGATCTATGCATAATAGAGTTAATAAATTTTATTCTAGCTGTCAACTCACTGCAACTCTGCCTTTTTTTTTTTTTTTGGGCTTGGGATCGACTGTGAACAAAATATAACTAAAATTTGCAGCAAACTCAACCAAGAATATATATATTTGGAGTAAAATCAGCAGAACCAAGTATAATTTACATAAGATTTTGATGGCTCAAAAAAAAAAAAAAAAAATCGAGGAGTATTATTGAGGTTGCATATGCATAACTTAGACTGTTTCTCCAACTGGAACTTACTATGGTCTGTTCTGACATGGATAGAGCCAATCAGTCATATATAGCACATTAACACCCAAAAGTGATCAGATGACAGATAACAGACCAAGGGAGCCTTTTGGGTGCCTGGAATAGCATTGGTATCAAATTATCATATCGTACTCAAAACTACACCAGCCTAAAATAGCATGAGTAGAAGTGAAAAATGATATGTACATGCATGTTGTAATTTTTTGTACTCTATGTCTCTATCTAGGGTTAGTTAGTTAGGTTAATGATGTATGTAAAGATGTGTCAGTAGCCATGATAGCTGTCTTTACAGTGGATTTGTATATTCTTTTTTTGCAAATAATTACTACTATTATTATCTTTAAAAGCTTCATTTGGGTTTTTGGTTATTGTAGGTGAAGGTCTGGTTGGGTGACAATGCAGATCACTACTATGTTCTGTCTAGATTCTTGCTCAGCAGAATGTTAACTGTCACTAAGGTCTGAAATCCATGCCCAGGTCAATGATTATTTTATATAAGTTGTCAATTTTTTTGTTCCAAAATCCATGATGTTTCTGTAATTAATTTTCTTCTGCTATTTATTTGATTTTTTTTTATAAGTAATGGATATGGAAATAATTTTGAATGTATCTAGCTCAATACCTGAAGCAATACATGCTATGTATTTGATTTTTTTAGTCTAATTTTGCATTAGTTTATTTGTTTAGCATCCTTTAGAGTTGTTCGAAATCTATACCGCATCATGTTGATAGTCAATAAGTTGCAAAACACTTGCCCTGCTCACTTCACATTAATTTAATTAAGCGCATGGTAATATTTCCCCTTTTTCTATTGGAATAAGTATGCTTATCCATGCATTCTGCAATCTGAAATTAAGATAATGAAATAACTGGAATTTCGAGGTTAAGTGTTATGACTTGTTTGTTGCAGATTCCTAATCATGTAGCTATCAAAATTGCTCTTGAACTCAAGAAGTTGCTCATAGACAACAGTCTTCTAGATGTGTATGCCTTCTTTCTTTCTGTCTTTTGTTTTATTTTTTTATTTTTTTAATCCAGATTTAGTTAAAAGTTTCACTTGCATGCTTGTATTATGTTGCAGCTCTCAGTCTGATTTGGAAGCTAATTTGTTCAAGGTATGCCATATATATAACTTAACCAACTCCCTGCATGCAGGATTTATGTTTTCCCTTAGGATATTTGGTTTCCTTATTCTTAGAACCAGTTCATGATCAAACAATGTTGTAGGAGATTCTTCTCTTTATATTTAATATGTCTAAAAACTAAGGGAGGGGGGGAAAACCTTTGATGAGTTTGTTTTGTAGGTGTATCTCATGTATACATCCCATGTACTTGGGTTGCACCCCTTTGAGTTACTTTAATGAAATCTCTTATCAAAAAAAGAGATTTTTCTTAGATAAGGGAAACTTTGGTTTACATGGCTTTATATGATTGTGATGGAGTAACAATTATCATAAGTACAGAATTTTTTTATTTTACCTAGATATTGGGTCAGTTAGTATGCCAATGAGTTTTAGCTCAAATGGTACTTCCTCCTCTTATAAAAACAGTGTGGAGGGTGCGCTCATGGGTTCAAGACCCACCAGGTGTGTATATATCACTTACTAATTTAAAAAAAAAGGTTCTTCTAACAGGACAAGTTTTGCAGCTTATGGAGCGACGGGGTTATGGGGAAGAGTACATTAATCGTTACAAGATGATGACCAGGTAAGCCATTGAAGATAGGTCTGAGTCTTTATCATTTTGCTAGCTGTCTCTTTCAGCGTTCGCTTCACATGTAGTTGCATAATGGTAATTCATGATTTATTCTGCTATTCGTATAAAGTGTTCTTCTAATAACTTTGTGGGTAGATTTATGTTTCATTTGGTTTGGTTTTTGGTTGTTGTGTATATTTTTCTCTTGTTAAGCTTCCCTTGTTAGGATATTTTGGAGTCAAATTTAATAAATTGCTATGTGCTATATGAACCTCTTTATGCTGGTTCAGGGTTGAACATGTGCTATGTTATGATTAGAGCTTCGGCTTTTCAGGTAGGCTCTAAGGAATGGGTTGGGAATTTATAGGCTTTGTGCTTGGCCTGATTAGACAGCTCCTCTTTAGAAATCTGACATTTGATAACTTGATAAAGAAATAGCACATTCATGTGAACTCTGTGTACTTGCATTGCAAATTGGTAAGGGAGCCAGTTAATCCCTTTCTTTTGCATTGCTCAGCTCTTTAGTAGCTGTGATGCTTGGTGTTTTCTCTGTCGGAGCATCTGGGTTTTGCCACACTTGTTTAACATGGCAGCATGTGTGTTTGGTGGTAGACATAAGCAAACTAGCATGGAATGTGGCGTTGTTATGTTTGATTTGTTGTATTTGGTGGGAGAGAAACTGGTGGTCCTTTGAGGGGGTCAAAAATTCTTCCTTGATCTAAAGGCATCTTTTGCTAAGTCACATTTTTGCTAGTTTCTCAGAATCATCCCGTTTTCCTCTACCCGGAAATCGTGATCTTACAGATTGTCACATTTTTGCTAGTTTCTCAGAATCATCCTGTTTTCCTCTACCCAGAAATTGTGATCTTATAGATTCTTTGTATTTTAATGTTATCCCTCATGTCGGTTGTACTTCTTGTATGCTTGGATTGTGTCTCTAATATTTATTTTAAAAATTTCTTATTAAGTAAAAAATTTAATTGCTATTAATTATTGCATGGTATAGTGATGTTGTGGGTTTTTTTTCGGGTGTGTCACTGCTTTCAGATTTCACCATCAAAGAGTACCATTGGTAATTCTTGTGTGTGGAACTGCCTGTGTCGGGAAGTCTACCATTGCTACTCAACTGGCACAAAGGCTAAATTTGCCGAATGTCCTACAGGTCTTTCCTTATATCTGTAAAGATATTCAGTTTCTCTCCTTCTCATTGATTTGATGATTCTTTTATGTGTTGTATACTTATGCCTTTTGACATCTGTGTTTTTAATTGTTTCAGACAGATATGGTATATGAATTGCTACGAACAGCGACAGAGTATGTCCCGAATTTATTTATCCCTTCCTTAATCTCATCCTTTTCCAATACTAGAAAGTTTATTGCTTCGAACGATTCAGAACTCCAAACATAAAAAGAATATCAGTACACAAATTTCCTTCTTTCAACTAGGAATGATGTTTGGTGTCCACCATTAATCTGTTACCGAAGCAATAAATCTTGTGAGACAAATTTTCACGACTGTTGATGTGGCCTGTTATGATTGGTGCATAATGAAATTGGTGGCCAATGCTGGGCCCATGGGAAGTGAAGTTCCAATTACAACTTGCCATGCTAGAAAGTTGTGGAAGAGGTTGTAAAATTTTGTGTCTCTAGCATTGCTCTTACTGAAGTTATATAAAAATGAACTTTTTAAAAGTGTTTCTGCTGGAATTCCATGGCAGAGGAAGCACTAAGTGATATCTGTGTGGGCTGATAAGACAGTTTTTTTAGTACATATGTGGTCATTTGCAGTTGGAGGATGAAATGGAAGTAAAAGATGCTCCTATCCTAGGGTGATGTTTACTGATTGTGCCTACATATTGGCGATAAACTATATGCATTTTACTGGGACTATTCTTTGTTAGCAGCTCCTGACAATAAAAATGGTTTTTGGGATACTTATAAAAGGAAGATACTTATATAGAAGAGGATTGATCCTCCCAAGACCCAAAATCTCGTAGTTTCTTCACCTGTTTTGATGGGTGTAGGTTGGAAGTTGTCTGGTTCTGGGTTGATAATGGGTTTTGATTTCGCCTGGTGCATAAAGCAGGGTATCATCACAGGCAGATGCCTTCTTGGAATTACATGTTACACATATTGACTATATTATCAGTTTTCTGCTGTTGACAATTTTTTTTTTTTTTTTTTAAATTTCCAAGTCATTGAGAAGAATAGAGGATGCAATATTTTAGAATTCAGTTGTGCATTTGAATATGCAGGCTATTGGCACAAATATTTCTCCCTTTAATAACCTCTTTTATTTTTTATTTTTATAATTTGAAGTACTGAGCACCAAAGCAAGGGAATTATTTATTTATTTATTTTCTTTTGGTGGACCAAATCAGAATGCTTATTCTCTTCTTATATCTGATTTAGTGCGCCATTGGCATCTACTCCAGTATGGGCCCGGGACTTCAGCTCTTCTGAGGAATTAATCACTGAATTTTGTAGAGAGTGTAGAGTTGTTCGTAAAGGTAGTCTTTTGGTTTAAATTAATGTGATCATTTTTTGGATAAATAATTTAGCTGTTGAGATTTTCCTTTCATAGTTTTTTAATTACCACCATATAATCTGGATCTTATGATTATTTGAGAGCCTCCTGTAGAGTTTCTACTATATAGGGAATTACATCATTGTACTAGCAAGTGTCTTGATTATTGATTCATATAGCATTTGCTGGCTAGGTTTGGCTGGTGATTTGAAGAAAGCGATGAAAGATGGAAAACCAATTATAATTGAGGTATGTTTACCGTTTTAATTATGTGGATTGTAGATTACATTTACCCTTCGGTTATTCATCCTCTTCTTCCTTCATTCATCCCCACTTGCACTGTTGCTATAATTTTTTAAATAGTTAATGTCTTTCATGTGCTCAAAAAGAATCCATTTATTAAATTCTTTTTGTTTAGCATTAACAGTTTGTTCTAGGATTTGTCGGCACAACGTGGTATAGTAGAATGAAAAGGTGTGAAGGAAAAGGAAAGAAAATGATACCTTGGGTTGCTTAACAGACAAACAATATTAATAGGAGTATATGAGTAGTAGTATTGGAAAACAAAGGTGAGATAGATAGTAAAAAAAAGTGTCCAAAGCCTCTTTGGAAATCCATTCATGAGTTCGTTACTCCATCCCCTCAAATACTCAAATTTAGGCACAAATTACCACTCTGAACTCACCTGATTCTCTCTATTTCCTATCCTACCTCTTCATCCAGACTCTATCACTGGCCAAATTGTTACCGGAGAGATCCAGAAAGTGAGACTGGAGACCAAAGTTCTTGTGTTGTCAAGCAATTTGAAAATGTTAACTGTTTCTCTGTAGTCTATACTTATTGCACATATGTTTCTGATGAGTAATAACTTTCATTGAAAAAGAGAGGATGATTATAATGCATTCTTAAAACAAATTACAATTGAAGATTCATACAAACAATAAATCATATAGAGAGCGTAAAATATTCCATTTCAAAAAAGTTTCTGGTATGGTACTGTATTATTGAAGGTGAGATTATTCTTTCTTTCCATACTGTCCTCGTAATGCATAAAAGAGTGCCCCCTCCCCCCCCCCTCTTCTCTCAACCATATCATGATGACCAAATCTACCTCTCTATGAGGCCTCCTACATTGCATTCGAAATAGGTTTAAGGCCAAGGACCACAATTCACGTGCCACCCACATTGTTAAGAGCAGATGATGTGCTGCTTCACCATGCCTCATACACATAAAACATTTATTCACAATAACAATTCCTCTCGTCAAGTTATTAATTGTCAATATTTTGCCCAAAGCTGTTGTCCATCTAAAGAATGCCACTATGGTATGTTTAAAGCCCTCCACTAATAATTAATGTAGTGCTTTGTAAAATGATGGCACTTCCTCAGTGCAACTGTGCATTTCCCATTGTAGACAGTAATTTTGATCAGTGTAACTCCACCCCTCTCCTCCCAACCCCCTAAAGTTTTTTTTTTCCTCAGCTTGCTAATCTTCTCTATATTTTCAGTCACCACATTCCGTATTCCTTGTGCCCTCCATGCTGGGAGGCCCAAATGCCTCATTTTTAAATGACCTACCCTGCATCCCAGTCAATCTGCAAATTCATTAACACCTTCAAAGTCTCCTACTTCTACTCATTGCTTCATGTACATGTAAAGGTTCTGCTGAATTCTTAACATAAAATCAATTTATTTATTTATACAATTGATAAAAGATTTGACAAAGTGACTAGGACCCATGTCTGTGTAGGAAATTTTGATCCTAGCATTTATTAGGGAAGGCTCTTTGTCAGTTTTTGCAAAACAGATGGTCTCTTCCAAAATCAATGAAAATGGAAATAAAATCTTAAGGATAATCTGCTAAGTGACCAAGAAGGGCAAGTTGTTGTAAGTTTCTTAGAGAAGAATCAGAAGATGCTAAACTGTATCAGTGTATTGATTATTGTTGTGCTTAAGGTTCTTCATCAGCTTAGAAATAGTTTGTTATTTCTTTTAATGATTTCACATGCCTTTGGAGAGAGAGAAATAGTAGGTGCTTTGAAGATAAGGAGAGCTCCATATCAGACTTGAAGCTATCCTTCCTTAGAACTTTAATGGATTGGTTGGCTGCTTGCGAAACCAACCATTTTTATCTTTTTTTTGATTTCCTAGATTCTTGTAATTTTTGTTCTTGATTGTTTGACCCCTTGTACACTCCCTGTGTACTAGGGTGTTCCCCCTTTTTTGATATCAATAAACTTATTACTTATCAAAAAAGAAAAAGAAAAAAAAAGGGGGATATGATAAAAATTAGTATTTTTCCTGTGCATGGTGTATTCATTTTATGATTGACTTTTTACATTTATTTATTTATTATCACAATGGTAGGGCATACATATAGATCCTAGCATTTATTTGATGGATGACGAAAGTAAAACACCAGCTAATGTGCCGGAAAAATCAAAAGAGGCTAATCAGGTAGCTGTGACATGCGGTGATAGTACAGAGACAGAAATGGAAAATAATTCTACTAATGTTTGTGGAAGTGACAGTAAAAAGAGCAACTGTCCTGGGCATGTGAGCTCAGAAGAAGGGATATTGGCCGATAACATGAATAAAGTCTCAGATACTCTTGAATCTATCAGCCTAGCAGGAAGTGTCCCTGGTAGCAAAGGTCAATTTACACTCTGGATTCTGCTATCTTGTTTAAAGTTTTTAGATCCCTTCTGAGATTGCTGACATGACTATTTGTATTTATTATATAATGAATGAGAAAAGTATTAATAGGAATTTGCAAATTTTTCCAATTGTTTTTGCTTATGCAGGTGAAAGTCTTAAGGATCCTGAGATAAACAGACATGCTTCTGTTAGGAAGGAGAAGTCTGGTGCTGAACCAATAATTGTACCTATAGTTCTGAAAATGTCTGAATTTGATCATAAGGTATGGGGATGTTTTTATGCACTTTTATGGTTTTCATTATACTATAATGTAACTTCAGCTAGGATTCTTTAAATTAAGAAATGCAGAAATATGAAATAAAGCTATATGTGCAGGCATTACTAGAGGAGTGGATCTCGACTCGTACATTTAACGATAAATTTCTAGTCCAGGTACTAATGATGCCAAGTTTATATTGGTATCTATTAACAAGAACGTTCAGCATATAAATCATGTTGTAGTTTATCTAGTAGTAAAGTAATATAGGGTGATTACACTGCATTATTGGGTCTGCGTAGTTTATTTTTTGTTTGTCTGGGAAAAGTTCAAGTTGAAAAGAGATGATGCCAAAGTCAATTTGGTTCAGCACGGACTTTGAGAGAGAGAGAGAGAGAGAGCAAATGCTAAGTTGTAATAGCATTTGACCTCCTTTGTTGTCTGGGAAAGTTAATCCTAGAAATTGGATTAGGAAGCACCCAACAACTTTGTAATTTCTCCACTGGAATATAGGTGCCTTCTAGATAACAATGCAACACATGTTCAAAATAGAAGGTGATTCCCCCCCTTCCTTTTTTCATTTATATTTATGGCTTTTTTTTTTTGGGGTCAAAATTGTCTGATATAAATATAAATGCCTGTTTTGTCTATATTTTCTGATTATTCGAAATATAGCACTAAATTCTTTCATTCTGACCATGTGAATGCAAAAGAACCTTTGGTTTTGGCTTTCTGGATCCTGTCCGTTTCTTATGATTTTATTTCATTTTTACCTCTATAATATTGTCTTAGTTGTTTATTGAATAAATAAAATATTCTTTGCTTCATTCTGTATGTTGCTGATAACAAGATAAGTTTTTCTTCTGACCTTTTATCTTTTTTAAAATTCTTTTCTTGTATATTTCACTCTTTGCAGGATAAAGATAAGCTAATGACCAACCTTAAAACCATTCAGGACTATCTTTGCTCATTCAAGTCACAGGTAATACCCACTCATGTCTGTTTCTTTTTTTAGTTAGTAGGATGCAAGCAGGGTTGCTATTGTCTTGCATCTTTAGTAGCAATTAAGAAATCACTTATTTAATTATATTAAGGGACCTTCAGATCAACAGATTAACAATTGTTAAGAAATCGCTTATTTAATTATGAGCACTGTTTGTTATACTTGTTTTTAACTAAAAACGTGGGTTCAACCCATGATTTTAAGTTTGAAATTGTGGGTTGAACCCTGTTTTAGTTATAAAACTTGTGTATACACACGTGTGACATGTGTAATAAGTTTTAGCCTTTAATTATATTAAGGGACCTTCACATCAAAAGATTAACAATTGATTGCTTATTTCTACAGCAACTTTATTGATTCAGGTGTGACCGTATAGCTAATATTGAATTTGAGAGAAACAAATTAAGCAAATCATATTTGAAAATTTTTTTTAATTGGGAAGATTAATGAATGTCTATATCATGGATTTCTTTTTTGTTTTATGCATTGATCTTGTAAGTGAGCTAATGCAGGAGCTTTCTTATGCATTGAGTAGAATAACACTAACTCTTTAATAAAAACAATTTATTGGTGTGTACAGTAAGATGTTGACATCAAGTTCAGTCGGGTAACAGTGTAGAGTGAGATTTGTTCTGTTTTGAAGGCATGTTCCTGCAAATGATTTGAATTTAAGAGCATTTACTTTGTCAAATTACTGGATTTCAAAGTGTCCATAACTAGTACCTTTGTGTTCCTATTAGTTTTAGGATTGTGTATCATAGTTACATGTGTGAGGAAACTTCCAATTTTTTTGTATTTAGGAGTTTGAAAATGTTAAACAGTGTTGCCAGCCATCTTCTTTATCATTTTTTCCCTGATTTTGTTTTATTTTCTTGGAATAGGGTTTGACGGTTGCCAATATATCAGCAACAACGTTCCCACAAACATTGGATTGGCTGCACAGTTATCTTCTTCAGGTATGGCGTTTCCAATCAATATATGAGGACATATTTTAGAAATTTGTCTATATATGCTTGTGGTGGGGTGAGGGATTGAAAGTTGGGGTTTGGAGTTAGGGTTCTTGGTTGAGGCTTGTGGTGGGCTTGGGGTTTGAAATAGAGAACAAGCAGGTTGCAGGATTTCCTGGGCAGCAGTAAAATAATAGAGCTTTTATGGCTTATTTGTATGGGTGAGCAAATAACCATGGTACCCAACCCAGCCCACCCGCCTGCCTGACCTGGATTGACCTGACACATTTCAGCCGATTCGACTGTAGCTTTGGTCAGCAGTGGATTCTACACAATGAAACCTGACTGGTTAGATGTTGAATATTAAAACTGACTAGCCAATCGCATCTCGTTGTAGGAGGCCAGATCTAAGTTGTGCCATTGGTTGCTACCATTGTGGGAGGCCAAAACACAGTCGTGGAGGTCAGATCTAGGTGCCACCATGACATGTCTCAGGCCTTCTTTTTACTTGCTGTGAGTTGTCATGCTTCCCTTTGCCTCGCTGGTGTTACCTGTGACTAAAAACTTGAAATGGAAGTGCAGTTGGAGAGCCTACCCTACCTGATCTTATCTGCTCAGATGGTGGATTGATGCTCAACCGGACTGAACCCAGAATGACTTATTACTAGTAATTTGGTGGCTATTTGGTAGGGGAAGTGTGCAGGGTTGTGGGTTTTGATAGGTAAAGTAGAATGGCTCAATTTGAGGTTGTAAAGTAGACTATTGAAGACCCAACCAGTGTTTGTGTTACTTACCAATAAAAATTTAAAAAAAAAAGAAAGAAAGAAAAAAGATGGCTCATATACCAAAGTGTTTGAGGTTTGTGATGGGTAAAAGTAAGTGCACTTTACTAAGAGTTGCTAGTTGTATGACTAGTGAAAAATAATAGCAATTAGGGTCTTCATTAGCAATATTACTGATGGGTACAAGGAATGCACACTACTCAATGATATTGTATAAGTGCTTGGAGTATAGCGAAATCGGATGTAGTTAGTTGTAGGTGGCATTAATGTGATAGTATTGGATCCAATTATGAGTGAATTTAGCTTCTAAATCGACCATAATATTATAGAACTGCCTTTGGCTGTCAAAGAGCATCCTGCATAAGCACAATATGATAGGTATAATAGCTGGAGTAAGTCATTACGATTTTGTCAGTTACCAAAAACCTTTAAATTCAAAGTAGCTGCAAAACTCACAGATCTGTCCTTTGTTGTACAACTAACCATAGTTTGTAAAATAACAACCCAAACTACTCTTCAGAGTACTTATGACCAGACCTTTAAAACCGTACAACTGTTACTTAAATTGGAATTCACACGTCGGTGGCTCGCATATTGTCTCTTATTTCATGGCTGCTCTGCATCAATATTATAAGATACTGACCTCCTATCGATAGAGTTCTAATATTGCGTGTGTGGATATCTGGGTTCAGTTCCTCTGGATTTTCAGTGGAAAATTAGCTGTGGTAGGAACACAACACCACCTCACAATACTTCATCTGTGCTTGGTGTTCTTTGTGTTTGGACCTGCTAGAATGTTATTCTGATTCCTTATCTGTATATTTCCTTGTTCAGTGTATTGAGCAGGGCATTTCATCGGAGTCCAATGAAGATGGTAGACGATCAACTGAAAATTAGAGCACATGCTGAAGTAAGCCTCAGACTTATTTTAAATGAACCTTAAATAGCCAAAAAAAAGAACCTTATATAGTTTTGTACAGTATGCTGAAGTAAGCCTCAGACTTGTACAGTATGCTTTTCATTTAAAGGAAATAAAAATTTCTTGTTTTTGTTCACCTCTTATATTCTTTTTAAGTATTAGAACTACCTCTTTTCCCTTTTTCTAATAAAATTTTTATTCTAATTGTATGATGTGCCATGCTTATTGATTGCCCAACTCCTTTTCACTTTCCTATCACTAAAATTATTGTTGAATTGCATTTGGTGTTCACTGTTTTAGATTAGACGAAAAAGGGGTTGCAATTGTTGTCTTGTTTATATATCTATATAATAATATTTAAAAATTGAAGTTTGGTATTTATTGTTGCTACATTCTTGTCAAGGCACATCAGTGTAGCATTTCAATCCACATTGATCTATTCGGTCCACTTTGCTCCCGTTGGTCCAGTTTTGTCCAGTTCGGTCCAATTGGTCCATTTCTTCGGTCTATTTGGTCCACTTCAGTTCATTCAGTCCACTTCGATGATACTTTGGGAGGAGAGATTTATGTAGAAAGAGAAGCAACTTTATTGACAATTATGTTACTTTCTTAGCGTAGTGTTAGTAGGTTCTTGATAAAATTACATTTTTCTTATATTATTGAAATCTTGTATTTTTTTTTTCTAATATAAGTGATGTATTTATTTATATTTGCTTCTTCTTTGGGTCATTCAAGATGTATAGAGGATGAACCATT
This sequence comes from Quercus aquifolioides, assembly GCA_019022515.1. NCBI lineage: Eukaryota > Viridiplantae > Streptophyta > Magnoliopsida > Fagales > Fagaceae > Quercus > Quercus aquifolioides. Next base: position 1,181,851 of record CM032335.1, on the reverse strand, counting down.
TGTAAGGAGTGTTAAAAACATATTTGAACCACATATTGCATTATTCAAATATCTTGCCTTATATAATAATTGAATGTGAAATGCATTATGTTTTAAATAAAAATTTTGTTTTTTGTTTTTTGAGAAGAATCAAATATCAAGTATAGGTAATTTAATTTAGAAAATCTAATATATTGTATCAACTATAAGTCTCATCTACTATTTTCATTTTTCATTTAACAAAAAAATGAATTACCAAAATTTTTCACGCATCACATGGATTTGCATCTAGTTACTATTAAAATCAATTACAACTGCCCAGAGCACTTCCGTTGTGCGCATAGAAACTTGTGTCCAGATCTTTGAAAAATTGAATCAAATTCTGAAGGGTGTTTAGTTTCCAATTATCCATGCCGACTTTCAAATTCAAGCTTTTGGAATGCTCATCAGTATAAGACCACCAATGCTACTAATGCATTTTTTCGTTCTTTCTTTTATATTTTCATCTTTTCGTTCTACTAATCATAACTTATCACTTCAACAAGTAAGCATATTTCACAACTCGATAATGTAGACTCTTGATTCTAGGAACGAAGTGGTATTTTAGTAGAAAAAGCTCAAAGTGAGAAAATATTCTCCACATGAATATTAAAGAAACTGATGGAATGGATTTATTTTTACAATGACATGGTTTGATATAGTTACTTATCCCTGCAGTCTAGAGACTTTGTAACTCTATCCGCCCCCTCGACATTCAAGTACAATTGAAACCACCAAAATAAGAAAAGAAAAGAAAAAAAAAAAAAAAAAGAAGAAGAAGAAGAAGAAGAAGAAGAAGAAAAGGTACAACATTGTAGTTATGGTTAAATATCTTCATCCCACAAATCATGAAGTGTCTTGTATGGGCTTGTTGTTTGGTTAACAAGAAAATCCCCTCTCATGGTCTTGCTCTGCTCCAAATTGTCAATCTCAAGGAAATCTTGGTCATCCAACTTCAAATCAAAGGACCCCATGTTCTCCTTCATCCTATCTTTATTAAAGCTCTTGACTATCACGCTTGATCCTTTCGATATTCCCCATTGTAGAGCAACCTTCATAATTTGAAGCAAACTTTGAGTCTTTGGTAATCTTTTGCAGATAAAATGTAATTGGATATGGCACTTTTAGCATGATTTACAACTTAATTTATCGGTGCATGGTATAAAAGGACAATTTTGGAACAATTTCTTCCATATTGTATTTGTACTTTACGTATTAAATTCAATCATATGACTGTATTGGTCAATAAGTTATATAGTTGAATTTAATGGAAAACGTAAGTAAAATACTTAAAGGATTGTACCCAAATTTTATACTTTTCAAATTAAATCTAGGAGAATGTTATGTTAACAATGAGACGAAGTCTACCTGAGCTGGGGTTGCCTTGTGTTTGAGAGCAATGGATTTGATGATTGGGCTATCTACCACAGCTGTTGATCCCCATGCATTTCCGGGTGCACCTAGTGGTGAGTAGGCACTTACATGAATTTTGTAGTCTGCACAGGTCTCTCTGAGCTTGCTTTGCCTCCACATTGGGTGCATTTCCACCTATTACCAGTAAATTTAATTAGTAGTTAGCTTAGCAACATTGTTTTAAAATATTTTAGCCTTTGTTAGGAGTTGATTAGTCTTAAAAATATATAATTGGTTTGCACACGAGTATTTTACTACCTATAATGCCTATTCTATTATATTGCTAATGTTTGTTAAAATATATATATATATATATATATATATATATATATATATATATTGCTAATGTGACAAAGCTCTTTTGGGTTCTTCCCGCCTGGATTGGAGGCATGATTGAAGGACATTTTTGTGTACAAGGCACTCTATTGGATTGACTTTGTTAAGTTAAAAAAACATTTTTATTTACTAAATCATTTGACTTATGCAAAGTATTATATATATTATATCACGTCTATTTCAATGGTGTAACATTGTTTAGAGTTACACTAGGTGTAACTTGAACCCAACCCATATATATATATATATATAATATTTCTTATCTTTTTGATTTAAATATAGTATGAATTAGTAGCCAAATAAGAAACATGATTCTTCGTATGGGAAAAAAAAAGCTTAATTTTCCCTTGGAGAGAGAGAGAGAGATCAATTCAATGAATTTCAAGCTTGAAAAGAAAATCTAAAACTTTTTCTCTGAATTCAAACAATTTAGGTTGTTGACTTCAAGCTTTTTTTTTTTTTTTTTTTGGCTAGTAAATTATTGACTTTAAATTCAAACCTAACGTCACAATTTAGAGAATACCACTTTATTTTAACATTGGTGCATGTACTTTGGACTAGAAATAGAACTGTCACAGCATTTGACATGAAATACATATATATCAGTTATTGACAATGGTGATTGATGACCACAATGACAATGACATGAAGACTTCAGTACAAAAATTCTCAACAATTATTAAAAATGTATATATTCTCAACTGATTTGGCTGATCATCAAGTAGAATTCACGTTTGGTATATATATATATATATATATATATATAAATTTAGTGCCCAAACAAACCCAAGATTTCTTTGGCTGAGTCATGCCAGTGACTTGGGACATCAGTATGACTATTTTAGTATACCTGATTGACGGCTGGAGTCACAGAAGCAAAATCTAGCAGCCGTTCGATCTTCTTGCTAGAGAAATTGCTCACACCAATGCACCTACACAACCCCATCTCCATGCACTTCTCCATTCCAGCCCAGGTGGACTCAAGGTCTAGTTTTTCAAAGTCCTCCTCTTTTGGAACTGAATCACAAGCCCATGGCTTCAACTTCACTGGCCAGTGCACTAGGTACATGTCCAAATATTCCATTCCCAAGTTCCTGATTTCCAATGCAATCCAAGACAAAAACTAGAATAGTTAGAACTTTTTTTTTGACAGATTGGATGGGTTGTGTTTTATGTTTTCAATCTCATATTACATTGGTTTTCTAGGCCATAGTTTTTTGGTCCATGGTTTTCTGTTATTGTTTTCAATATCCTAGCTAGACCTATAGATATAATAGGCGATCTCATATGATTTGGCTAACATATTAAACAAGCATAAAATCAAGATGCGTTGCACACCCACATGCAGTCTTTTTAGTGTTGCTATCTTATAAGCCTTGAATGAGATTTTGGGTATTATCTAAGACTCTTCCATTTTTCTGAAAAAAAAAAAAAAAAAAAGGTGATAGGGTAAGGATTAGGTACAGTTTAGGTGTTGTATGCTTTATTTCACAATTGAATTTAATGATATAATTACATTGATTTGATTAATACAGTATACTATATTCTTAAGAGCTGTACCTACGTTTAACATATATAGCTACTGTATCTAAGATTTGTCTGGTAAAGGGTATTATATATATTTCCTTGAGCTGAGATAGGAAGGTGCTCTTTTAGTACTTTAACATGGTTTGGATTCTGGAACATAAAGGGAGATTTTTGAAGCTAGGCGCTAGAATAAACAAAGTAAAGTGGAGAATATCAAAGAACTCCTCTAGATTATTTTTTCCTTCCCTTTTTGAAAGTGTGGTGTGTATGTTAATGCATGTGCTTAGTGCTTGATGCTTACTGTAGAGTTTGCTTGAGTGCTGAGACAGGATCATGGTGATCACTCCCCCAGAGTTTAGATGTAACAAAAACGTCTTCTCTTTCTATTGTCTTATCAAGAATTGCCTTTCTTAAAGCATTTCCCACTGCTGGCTCGGAACCATATATTTTTGCTGTATCAAAATGCCTGTAACCCAACTGCATATTGCAAAACAACCATAGCAAATTAATAACCCAATACTTAGTTATGGAAGAATGGAAAACAAAATATAATTCAATGAAAAATGATAATCTGTTTCGATAAAGAGCTATTTGTCATGAAAGAGCATGCTAGGAACACAATAATCTTCACAATCATTTTCATGTGAACTCATCATTGATAGTATTTTAAGTAGCGCTAACCACAACAGACTATCTTAACAATAGTGAAAAAGAGTATGAAAAACTGAAAAATTGTTGTCCTTAGATTTAATTGTGGTGAAATATCCATTAAAAAAAAAACTAAAATTAGAAAAAATAAATAAATAAGTAAAGAAGATGTTTTTCTGTTTTATTTTTATGTAATAAACGATTAGTGTGTACGGTTTGTACCTTGAGGGCCATATGAATGGCTAATTCTGTTGTCTCCCTATCATTTTGGGAGGAATAAGTGCCTAGTCCAATGACAGGCATTGTTATTCCACAGTTCAAACGCACCTGATTGTTCCTCATCTCTCTCTCTCTGTATCTCTGTGTGTGTTTGTGTTTATGTTTGTGTTTTTAGGCCACACCACAAAATGGTTCTCTAACTCCACCTATATATACAAGAAAAAAGTCAATATTATTAACGGTTTCCTTAGGACACTTCAACCACACAAAATATTTATAAGGGTTAGGAATATTATAATTCTTTGTGAGAGTTGATGAAAGATGTAGAAAGAAAGTTAAAAAACTAAAAAAAAATAATTGAAGTGTACAAATCGAAGCATGGGATCTTCCATGTCTCTAGGGATTTTATCAGCTGGCCCAATCCATCATTTTTAAGCCAAGTATCTTAGTAGAGAGCATTCATTCAGAGGAGGTTGTTTTCTCTATTTATAAAAGTACATGTTAATTAAATATATGTATCATTTTTCTTTAAAGTCAACTTGATATATTATATTCCACTCTCGAGGAAAACATTATAATATAACATGAAATATGTGCTTATTTGCTTATATGCTTTCCCCAGTCATTCCCTCTCTTTCTTCAAATTTGAAGACGTGAAGAATAAACTCTCAATTCAGGCTTGTGGGTGGTGCAAAATACTTGTTTTTTAATGGGATGGTTGACTCCTAACATAAAAATACCTTGATAAATAAATTAAATATTAAGTATTTGACTTGCAAATTTGTCAATGAATTTTTTTTTTCTTTTCTAGTTTTAAGTCAATTCAGATTTTAAATGTAAATGATTTACTGTTCTACATGATTTTGCTGCTCTACAAGTTGACCTTAATTTAGAAGTTAAAGGAATCATGTTCTTTTGCTTTTGAAATTATTCAGATGTGCCACACGTCTTGTCTTGTTGATAATGTTCCTTGATAACTTTATTTTTTTCCCTAGCAAAAGAAATGAGAATGATCCATTTATTGGTTGTCAACACCATACAATGAGAATATGAAGTTAGAATGAATGCCAATTCCCTTGTAGTAGAGAAATACCCTAACTCCTTAAGGGCAAATTACAAATATATAAAATAGGCGAAAAACACATTTTCGTCCCTACATTTTCACACGATTTCCATTTTGGTCCCTAACTTTTTTTTTTACCGCTTTTAGTCTCTATCCTGGAAAACGCCTATTGTTTTAGTCCTTACCGTCAACCAACTAACGGGAAAAGCTGAGGTGGCGGACGGAAGATTCTATTAGCTGATGTGGCACTGATGAGGCGATTAAAATATTATTAAAAAAATATTATTTGGCATTTTTATATGCCACATCAGCATTTTAATTTTTTATATATAAAAAGCCACGTCAGAAAATTTAAACCAAAAAAAATAAATTAAAAAACAAAACTTAATTTTTTTTTTTTTTTTACTTTCAATTATTTTTTCCTAAGAACTGAAGATGTTCTTCGTGTTCTTCCTAAATCCATGAAATAAACCAATCTCCAGCAAACCCCAAATCCAAATCCAAATCCAGCAACCAAATCTACTCCATCAAATCCAGAAAAACAAGAAATAAATCCAGGAAACCAAACCAAACCATAAATAAATCAAAGAAATAAACCCATAAACCCAAATCTAAACAAACTTCGTCACTCAAGTCTCAAACAAACCCAGATACCCACTCGTCCAAGTTTCAAGCAAACCCAGATACCCACTTGTGCAACAATGGATTCTCTTCTTGATGCATGCCACGGCCACCACCTCCAAACCCTATCCTCCACCGAAACCTCCATCCAAACACCATCCTCCACCGAAACCTCCAACAAATCAAACCCATAAACCCAGAAAAATCATCAAACCCACAAAAAAACAAACCCAGAAATTTAAAACAAAACCAACACCCAAATGGACTGGCATGGGGATGTCGAAGAGGAGACCAGTGGCGATGTTGTAGAGGGAGGTGAAGATGAGAGTTGTGCCGAGGTCGAGGTGGGAGACGAGGGTGAGGGTTAGGACGATGGGGATGTAGGTGCTGAGGTCACCCACGGCGCCTGAGAGCTCAGAGGAGAGGGAGGTTTTGAGGCAGAGACAGTGGCGCCATGGGGTTGAGAGGAGAGGTGTGGTGGTGGTGGTGGTGGTCCATGGTGGTGAGAGGTGCTCTGAGAATCGGATCTGCCTTTTATTCTTGTGTTTGTGTTTTTTGGGTTGTTCTGGGGACTGTGCCGTGGACCTCTTTGGATTTGTGTTTGTGTTTTTTTGGCTTGTTGCTGGTTTTGCTGAAGAAGGATTGATGGGTTTGTGTGCTGGATTTGTCAGCATTTGTGTTTGTGTTTGTGTTCGTGCTCTTACTGGATTTCTGTTTGTGTTGTTGCTTAATCTTGTGTTTGTTTTCTAAGGAAAAAAAAAAAAGAGAAAATGTCAAATAAAGGAAAATATTCTTGTTCTTAAATATGTATTTGTGTTCTTACTGTTCTTGCTTTTAGATCTCAATTTATGTGTTTTTTTTTTTTAATTTTGTTTATTTAGTTAAAATTAATAAATTAATTTTTTTTAATTAAAATGCTAATGTGGCATATAAAAATGCCAAATAATATTTTTTTAACAATATTTTAATTGCCTCATCAGCGCCACATCAGCTAATAGAATCTTCCGTCCGCCACCTCAGCTTTTCCTGTTAGTTGGTTGACGGTAAGGACTAAAACAATAGGCGTTTTCCAGGATAGGGACTAAAAGCGGTAAAAAAAAAAGTTAGGGACCAAAATGGAAATCGTGTGAAAATGTAGGGACGAAAATGTGCTTTTCGCCTATAAAATAATATGTGGATGAAAGAAATTCACATAATATGTTAATAACATGTGGGTTTAAGTTAGATCAACTAATAGAGTCTATTATTATTAAATAAGAGATCTTGATCGGGTTCTCGCCCATCTAACCAAAAAAAAAAAAAAAAATTTTGTTTGATATTTTGACTTAATAATAACACATGGGTTTAAGTCAGCTCAACTAATAGAGTTTATTGTCATTAAATAAGAGATCTTAATTTGAATCTCGTCTATATATTAATAAAAAAAATATATTGATATTTTGACTTGATAATAGCATGTGAGTTCAAGTTAGCTCAACTAAGAATCTATTGTCATTAAATAATATATATATATATATATATATATATATATATATATATTAAGGCTAATTTTTTCATTAAAAATGTTTTGTCTTCTATATATATTTTCTTTCCAAGAGAGCAAAGGAATACGGGTCGAACTCATGACAGTGTGGGGGGTGGTAAGTGTCATCACACTATAGGCCTATTAATTAAATACCCTCTCTTTATACGTTGAAAAGGGCTGAAAACCTATTGTAACTTAAAAGAAATATAAAAAATAAAAATCAATCCTTATTTTTACATTGATTTTTAAAGTTTTCATTAATACACATATCTCATTTTAGGTCCAGCTGGAAATTAAGATTGGCCACATAGACCAAGTTTTTTTTGAGAAACAACTTGACCAAATTATATAAAACAATGTGTGTAGGATCTTATTTATTTTGGGAAATCACAAATGAAATATAAATAAATAATTAGATTATGTAATTGTTTGGGTGAGATACAAGTGTTATACTTTACATGGACAAAGGAGATCGATATTCACCATAATACACGTATTTTTTTTTTTGTTTTTGTTTTTGTTTTGGAGCACCGCCACAACACGTGTCGGGATCTTAAAAAGCCTGTCATGTGAAATATGGATTTTCTCATGTTCCTATGATCTTAGGCATATTTTCCCAATGCTCTGTTAACTTATATTATTTTATCTTTTTAATGGTGGATGTTCTCTCTATAGCACCGTTGTGAGCCATGGTTCTTTGTGTCAATGACTCATTCCGTACATGTGGATCTCAATTATTAATTATTATGGCTGTCAAAAAGTTAGTCCAAACATTTGCTGAGTACTGCAATTAGCATTTTATGTACTCGAATTTTGATGCCCAATACAATTTCATTGTACACACAATGGAAATTAGAGACAACTTGCATTTCTGTCTCCCTCCAAAGAAATAGTTCTAAGGTAAATTTTGGGGTAAAACACTAAAACCTAAAAAGTAGGAACCTAGGAACCAAGACCGCAATGCATAATACAAAAAAGTAAAATCAGAAGTAGTGTTGTTAGATCTAAGACAAGAATTGTGAGGAATATAATTATCTTTTGTCACTTGATCTTGATGTAAACTTTATTTATTTATTTTATATTATAGATACTATATATAAGTAGTAGAATCTGTGATATCTATTATCAATTTTTATCATTAAGTCAAGACACCAATTGAGTAATAATTTGAAAAATCATTTACATGACAAAACCTCACAAGTCTATATATTTTTATCATTATAACAATGAGGAAATGAGGTTTTGAAACTTAGTTTCTTCTCATTAAAAAAATAAGACAGAAGAAGAGAAAACAATGCCATTGAAATATAAGATTATTCATCTATTAAGAAAATAATAGACCCTTTTTGAGTCTCACTATCTTGGATTGGAGTTGGGTTTGAAAACTCAAACAACGTCCAGAATCCATTTTTTCCTCTGGCTAAGCTTACAACCTTACACAATAGTGTCCCGGTTTGCGAACTATCAGGGTCAATAGGCTTAAACCTCCCTACTGTTTGTTCTATATGTGGTATGTATAATTAATGAATCAATTGTACGTGTTCTTGATAATTGTTTTTGACGAGATTCTATTGGACTAGGATTCGATTGAATGCTTGGAAATCTGAAACAAAAGGAGGATTCTCCGTACTAAACATTAGCTACGAATTGTAAAGAAAGTACAAGCAGTTAACGCGTTTCCATTAATGTTCAGCTAGACACAAAATTTACTTGAGCACAAGCAATATCCCATGGAACAAGGAGGATCATCTCAACTTGACAGTATTTTTTTATGCCAAATCCGAGTTTTCCATTGAATTATGTTAAATTAATGTTTGTTTAGAGATCAATGGAAGATTTAATTACAGTACTTGTTGTAATCTAGTTTCCCTATGCTCATGCAAAAGTTAAGGCCAGTACACAAGCTCAACAAAAATCTATTTAATCTTTGATTACACTCCTTTATGTAGCCAAGATTCTACACAAAACAAAACACAATATTTATAAAGAAAGAGAATTATTATGAACCAAAATCCACTAAGCATTATTATGTCTAATCCACGTATTCCATCATTCTCTTAATAAATAATAATTAAAAAAAAAATCCACAAAGCATTTGATAAAAAAAAAAAAAAATTAGAGAAATAGAGTGTGTCTATCCACAACTTAACCATTCTTGTACACTTCAAATAAGTCACCCCAAAATACGTGTTAACTTCCGAATATATTATAGCCGACCCATGATGGGTTTTCGATCCATGCGGAAAATACGACGTAGGTGTTGGAGATTTGCGTGCTGGATGTGTTGGCCAAGGGTAATGAGAAGTGGACTTGAAAAACAATATAATGTTAATTTTCAATTTAATTGAAATAATAATTAATATTAGGATATTACAAATTTTAATATTTTTAAAATTTAATTCAATCCTTTAATTTCACTTTTCTTTAATTAAGTTTTCTAATTTTCAAGTTTATTGAATTCAGGCATTTCGTTAATCTCCGTAAACAAGCTCCATTAGGAAGCTTTTAAACTCTATAGCATGGATTTGGCTGTTTAAAGGATCCCTAATGGAGTTTTTTTTTTTTTTTTTTTTTTTTTTGGTAATAAATTTTGTAGTAGGTTAAGTACTTCTTTAAAATAATTTATTATGACTAGTTTATAATAAAAAATAAAGTCAATGGTGGACCACTTTCGTAGAACTAACACCATCCCACATGTTAAAACTTTTAGTCCCCTAATTTTATTTTTCTTCTATTAAGTACTCTTCCAGCTTTCAAATTTAATCAATTTAATTCTTCCATTAATTTCCGCCAAAACACCTCCGTTAGGAAGTTTCTAAACTCTAAAACATGGATTTGGCTGTTTAAAGGGTCTCAAATAAAGTTTTTTGTATTAAAATTTGTAGTAGATTAAGCATTTTTTTAATATAATTTATTATAATTAGTGTATAATAAAAAAATAAAGTTAATGGTGGACCTCTTTCAAAGAACCAACACCATTCCACACATTAAAAACTTTACGTGGCTAAGTTATGTCGGTTTGGCAACCGCTTTTTATTATTATTTTTCAAAGTTTTTTTTAGCTCACTTGTTAATATATGCAGTTTTAAAATTTTCACTTTTTCTAATTACAACTTTACTTTAACCACTTTCTTAAAAAATATAAAACTCTACTTTAACCAACTTTTAACAAATAAATTTTTAGCAAAAAGTTATATTCAAAACTCACATTCAGCAGTGGAGCCACATGTGCACATGTAGACCAGCCAAACTTCTTAAAATTCATTTATTTCTCCATATGGTAATGGTATAACATCTTTACAAGTATAGCCCTTACAAAAATACTACTTGGCCCCTTAAAACTTATTAATGTTTAAACACTATTGTTAGTTTTAATCCTCCCAAAATATATTTTTTAATGTTTAAACACTAGTGTTAGCTCCCACCTCATATCATCTGTCATCTTTGCAAATCCTTTTATGGCCTCAAATGAGCCCCTTTGGCTTGCGTACCAAATTCAGTGCTACAATTTCACAGCTCAAACTCCTCTAGTCCTAAAGACTCAACCTGCTTTCTCCATCTCGCTGATAAGGGTTTTACTCCTTTACTATTATATGTTGATGGCATAATTATTAATGGAGTTGATCTTGTACGAATTGAGGAACTTAAATGATCACTCAGCCACCACTTCGACATGAAAGATCTAGGCACTCTTAGCGACTTTTTTTGGGCTCGAGATCACCTATTCTGATGACGGCCGCTATCATCTCTCTTAAGAAAAATATGTCTATGATCACATCTTTTGTGTGAATCTCATTGATTGTAAGCTTGTGACAGTGACACACATGTTAATTCCAATATCAAGCTTCTTGTCACGGATGGCGAGATTCTTCTTGATGTTAATCTCTATAGAAAATTAGTTGGCAGTCTTGTGTACTTAACAGTCACCCGTCTGTACATTTCTTATGTTGTGCACCTCGATAGTCAGTTTGTGTCTTCCCCATGCTCTGTTCACTATGCTATTGTTTTCTAAATCCTACACTATGATCAAAATGGCAGACATTTTTCGTAGGCTTTTCTTCTCTTCATCAACCTATGATTAAGTACAATGTGCCTATTTTGATGCTGATTAGTTAGGAAACCTCACTTATCGTCGTTCCACCACTGAATATTACTTGTTGCTAGGGGATGTATTGATTTCATGGTGAGTGAATAAGCAAATTGCTGTTTCCTGATCTATTATTGAGGTTAAATACCATGCTTGGCTAACACCATTATTGAACTCGTTTGGTTGCGCTCTTTACTCAAGGACATGGGAATCCTTATTTTTGGAGTCACTTTGATTTATTGTGATAAACGAAGTGTTATTTAAATCTCTCAAAATGACATATTCAATGAACAGACAAATCACCTATCAAAAAAAAAAAAAAAAAAAATTAACAGACAAATCATATTGAGAGTAATTATGTGTTTTTCACTTAGCGCTACTGCCATCTCGCCAATTAATCAGTATTTCCACATGGGATTCGCATCTATTTGAGTATGTGCTAACTTGTGAAATAGTTTTGCAATTCTTTCCCCATCGAATTTCTTCTTTTAGTTGTAAGAAGCATGTAACCCGTGCTACCGCACGGAAATGAATATATTATTAATCATGAGTTTATTATTCTTTCAAAGGCTTAGTTAAGTTTAAATTCATATTATTAACCAGAAATTTTATTAACAAAACTTAGCAGTATATATATATATATATACTATTGGTCAATTTCTTTTTTGCTCACAAGGAGGATGGAATTAGATAAAACAATAAAAATATATATTGCATTTTATTATTTAAGTGATGCTATTGGACTTTTTTAAAGGAAACTAAATGTAAAACTTAAAGCAATTGGAAACAAACTGTTTTCCCTATGTTAATTTTTTCAATCCTCATAAATATTTAGATTCATGATTTTTAAAAATTTGTACTTTCATTAAGCCACTAAACCACATGATGAAAAAGAGACAGGAATAATAATGAAGTCTATACTGTCATCAATCAAATACAATTAGTTCATATTAATCTTCTCCAAAAATTGCTAAATCCATCAACTCCTTTGGCTTTGGAACTGAACAATGTAGTCAGTGAACCATCCAAAACCCCATGAACCATGGCTACCCCTTCCCTTTTTCTTGCCAGCAAACTCAAAGCAAAGTCTCTAGCAAATGCAAAACTCAAATCTCTAGCTATATCTTATAACCTTCCTATTGGAATCCCATATACCGTCCGAAAATCAATGTTACCATCAGTAGGGGTACAAAGGGAGTCATCATAAGCATATTCAAAGGGATTTTGAAGTGAAACTTCAATTAAAATATCCTAAACTGATTATCATAATATAATAACATGATATAGAGATTCTATATTAATTTGAAGAAGGCAATAAGACTTATAGCAAAACAATGACTTTTCTATCACTAAGACCATTTCCCATCTTTATTGCAGTAGCTACTGCTACATCAGATGAAATCCCTACCAGAAACAAACATGCTCTCACATTCACCACAGAATTTGAAAACCAAAAAGTCCAGCAAGTAGCAACTAAGAACTTTAAAAATTATGTGTTTAACCAATGAAATGAGTAAAGAAATTTTTTAGTTAAGGATTGGAAAAAGGGGCAACTATGGCTACCAAAACTTTTGGAATAAAACCTGAACATAATTAAATCAATGAGTTTAGCATAAAACTCCTAAAAAGCAAAGAAAATAATACTAACTCTTTATTTAATATCATGGTGTTACCAGATGTGGTTAGTGTATTGGAATCTATTGGAGACATTGAAATATTCACCTCCAACACACAACAAGTTTTTACACAGTTGCATCATCAAATCTTGTCCCTTGAAAAATTACAAAATCCATTACTAAATCTCCTTCATATCATGTTCTATTTTTTATGCATTCTATTAGAGGTAGAAAGAGACTCGCCAAATTTTGTCATAAGTAGAAGAATTGTTAGTGTATTATGCTGTAAGATAGATTGGTAAACAACCTATTGGGAAGATTTCTGTGACAACTACTTGGGTATCACCATAACCAATGACCCTATGGGACAATAATGGAGAATTAGGAATCAATAATCATAACAGTTCATTTTGCAAGGAAAATAAAAAGGATTTTTTTTTTGTTTGCTAATAATACTTACTGTAACAACATCTATTTACAATATCAAATTACAATAGTTACAATACAACTTAAGAGATGAATGCAATAGAAAGTAAAGTACACCAAATCAAGATCAAAGCATAATTTTAACAGTTATAGCAGAAATATCAGCTACAAATCAAGAAGGTAATCAAGAATATATATGTACATCTCAAAGTGGCCAGGATCAAAACATGTGCATATCTCTAATTTAAGCTTCTATTAAGGTTATCTCAATTGGTAACACTGTGGAAAAAAATATATAGTGTCTTCCAAACTTAAGACTGTCACCATTCATCTCTTAAGAAAAAGGAAAAGAAATGCATGATTGTGTTTCTTTTTCTCTATTTTAAAAACATCATTGGCAAATACCCAAAACCAATTAACCCAAATACTCTAAACAAAAGCAAACCAAATGTGACACAAATATCCTAAACAAAGCAGTGATAAATCTACAATAGCACATGAGAATAAAAATATTATTGAAAACACAAAACATGGCAGGTTTATTTGAAGTAAACAGTAAGAAATTTGAATATCTAATAAAACCAAATTGAAGTTTAATAACACTAAAATAATTCTATGTCCTATTTTGTATATAAGTACTCAATAAGGGTTAGTAAAAATAGGGGAATAGTGTAAAGAGAGACTACAGGAAAAAGTCAAAAATAGTCATTAAAAGGAAGTTGATAATAGTTTCTAATTTCGACAGCAAGAATCAAGATTAATTACACAAAGGTTCCTCAAATTTATTAGGCTTTACTCCAAAATTACAGAAAGAGATATATAAGATTATACGCACACCCAAGTTATGGAATTCATGAAACTTTCCACCGATTATTATGTAATCATCTATTCATAAAATAAATAAATAAAAGTAAATCATCTATAAGTACTCAAATCCAAGACACTAAGACATACACAATAAAAAACAAATGAATAAACAAAATAAGCAAAGCTAACAACAACAACATTTTTTTTTAAAAAAAACCCTGCCAATAAACTGAGCCTAAAAGCCTGAGCAATACAAAAATTAACAGAAACCAAGTAAAATAGAACTCAGGTAATTACTGAATATTTGATTTAACCAATGTCTGTATTAGGAATTTAGAACAATAATATAGTGTTTCTACCTTCTAGGCATCACGAAGGCCACTTTCTTCCGTAATATTGGTGGACTGTGCAGACTATAATTGGCAAGAAAATCAATTTGGAGCAACAAAATTCGATTCTATTAACAACACTGCTATTATACTAATAGTCTTTAACCTGCTCAATGTGCAAAATTATTTAATTGATGTATCAGGTATTTCATGTGCTAGTCTAGTCACAAACATTAAAGTTAAGATTATAATTCTAGCAAGTTTATGTCGATAATGTATCGGTTTGTTGTAAGCTTTCCCTAGTAGGTTATTCTTGCATTTCATTATAGTATTTGTAAATCATAAGCTCACAAAATAGTGGCCTTCGAAGTTCTAGAAACTATATTACAAAAAGTTACTATTGTGAAACCTACAATTGGTATACTCCTCCATGGATCTCAATCAAAAAATACATTTGAGTAGTTCAAGGTATTTTAAATATTGCAAGAATTAATTAGTCAGACTTAACAAAGCAAATGACAAATATAATAAATGAGCAAGTAAAACCTAATATGTGACCCCTTCTTTTGATTCAAAATGTTGTATTGCTAAAGCACATCCCTGAGAATTCCATTACTCATCTATAGAAAATCAGCCCACTGCCTTCTTTTTATCTTTTCATTGGGTTGCGAAGCAAAATTCTCAATAAAAACTCAAGAACTAACACCAAAGGTTGGGTGCACGCACATATGAAAAATTATGTGAATTATAAAAATCAACAGTTACAGTACATGAAACACTATGCTAGAGACCACAAACTAAATATACAAAACTGGCTTGAAATTGAGTAAAACCTCACAAACACAAATAAGTCAAATTGATTACAAAGCATAGTGAACAAAAATTTGAGGAGAATTCCAACCTTCTATAAGGCTGCTGGAAAAAGGGTGAAAAAAAAAATTAAGGCAATTCCAAATTTCCAACAATTTTAAGGACTAATCTATAAAAATAGAATGATACCACATAAATTAAGCCAAAAGGTGCAAAACGATGAAAATATATATATCAATAGAGACATATATCAATAGAGAAATAATAATAAAATTAAATATCAAGAAGAAAAACAACAAAGGCGATCAGAGAAAATGCGGTTCAATCTGCAAAAACTCGGTAATTAACATAAAAAATCCAATAATTTTACTTTAAAAAATTATAAATAACTGTACTCTCAGTAATCAACGTTTTTTTTTTTTTTGGACAATGATTCAACAAACATAGATCTGCACAAAAGCATAAATCAATTCAAATTTTAGGGGTTGACCAAAAAAAGCACAAACCTAACAAAAATCTGCCAAACAAAAACAAAAATTTAATCAATACAACAATCGAACAAAACAGAACTCAAGAAATTGAAAAAATAAATGGGAGATTAGGGAAAAAGGTAGCCAAACCTTAAACCATGCGGCAAAACAGTATTTAACAAAATCTTTGTTATCTATCTGTTTGTTTCTATTAAAAAAATGCAGTAAATAATTCCAGTGAAACCATAATTTCACTTTGAGAGAAATCATCAATAAATCTACACTCAACAATAATCGACAAAACATAAAGGCAAACAAAAAAAGTGCAAACCTAACAAAAATCTGCCAAACAAAAATAAAATCTAACCAATACAACAATCAAAGAAAATTTTACTCAATATATTGAAAAAAAAATGGGAAATTAAGGTAACAGGTAGCCAAAAATAAAAAGAAGAACCCTATAAAATTACATTCAGCAGAGGAAAAAGGATCTGTGGGTAGTTTATACAATTTGAAACGGTATTATAGTTCAAAAACCATAAAAACAATCATTAATAACACAAAATATAGAAATTATATTTTGGCTAAGATACAAACTATCATTGAACTGAATTGTGTAAAATTAAACAGTATCTAAGCAAATAGATTACAGTGTTCAGAACAATTAAGACCTTAATTCATAGATAAAACACCAATCTTGCAAAAGAAACACAATCTTTCATTCCTTCATTGCTTTCCACTAAATCCTAAAATTTCATTAACAAACCATGAAAATGATCTCCACATTCACAGAAACGACATATCTGATGCTTAAAACCACAGATCTAACATTTGAAACAACTAAACCACTCAATTTCAAAAACAATTCAGAGAAAATCACAGATCTGAAGTGAATCAAGAAAAATGCGAAGCGCGTGACTAAATGTCAGTGATAAAAGGCACAGATCCGAACAAAAACCAAAAAAACGCACAAGAAAGGAGAATCATATTGACAAACAAACGCAGATCTAATGAAAAAGCAAAGCAGCAAAATCGTAACAGCAAAAAGAGGCTGAAAATTTTTAGATCTCATATAAAATCAATAAAAATGCTACTTCATACCACAGTGAAGTTCGAAAATCATAGATCTGAGAAATCAAATACACACATACTTGTACAAATTCATAGCAAATAAATAGCGAGCAAGAGTAAGAAGAAGAGAAGAATACCTGGATGCCATGCTCAAGGCAGTAAAGCTCCCAGCAAGCATTTCCAACCTGAATACCGGCCTGACCAATATGGATCGAAATGCACTCTCTCATTTTCGATTTGAAAAGAAAGAGAAGGAAATTCTACAACAAAGAAATTGAAGAAAAAGTTGACAGAGGCTGAGGCTCTCACTGTAAAACGAAGGCGTTTATCAAGATGCCTGGGGAGCTGTATTTCTAATTTGCGTACAGAAATACCCAAAGGCATGCATCATTGATACCGAGATATTCTTTTGAAATTCCATAGCATTCATTGAAGAAGAGGGGAGCTGAAGGAGAGGAAGGATTTTGGGTTTTGAGAAGGGGAGGTGAACCTGAAAAAAAGAAAAAAAAGAGCACAGCGTTAATTGACTGAAATTGGTGTGTACACGTGGCACACAATTAGAGTTTTAATCGGTGTGTACACGTAGCACATAATTAGAGTTTTAATTTGAAATTCAATTTCGTACTCTCTCTGATTCACCTATTATTATATATATATAGATATATAGATTTGTTTTTTAAAATAAATTTTTTTTTTTATAACAATATATATGTGTGTGATGAAAATGATGAAATCAAGTTAGTGTTAATTATTTTCATGTTACACCACTCAACTTTTTAATAAATAAATATTTAAAAATTCTATCGTTGGATCATAAATTCTCATTCTTCTAATATATATGTATTACAAAATTTTGTGTTAATCACATGTTAATAAAATTAAAACTTGACATTTAAATATTTTATAGAAGATAATCATGAATGATAGCTAGAAAATGAGAAGATTGGGGGTGCAGTCTGTAAAAGTCTATATTTTTAGGTTGGCAACTATGAACAAATTGTAACATTAGAACTTAGTTTTTGTCTAGTATTTAGTCTAGAAATATTTAGAAACAAGACAAATAAAGATCTGCTTCTTTTGCACAATTGAAGACCCAAGGAAATATGAAAAGATAAGTGCAGAAACAGTCTCACTTATCTCGACCGATCGAGATTTGTGCAGATCTAAAATCTCACATTCTTTCTTAGCCATTGGATTTAGGGTTTTGATGGATCTTAAGGATATTTAAATGAAAACCTTAGAGCACGTTTTATAGAGTTGAAGGGGGAGTGTTTTGTACACAGATTTGGAGTTTTCCAAACCCTTTTGAAGCTACAGCTGGAGACCTTGTGCAAACAACATATCTGGCTTTAGAAGAAAGTTGTTGAAATCAAATCAACCATAGTTGATCTAAACCTTTGAGTGGAGTCTCAAAGTCACAAACATGTGCGTTTGTGTGCAACAGTTTCACAGTAGAAGAGTCCGTGGATTTGGAGCTACATGTGGTTACGCCAGTAAGTACTACATAAGGTAGTAGTAGATTTAGGGTTAAGTCTATTTTATAAACTTCAATTCTATTAGTGAAATGTTGCTTTGAGGATTGTTTAGGTTAAATCCTCCCTAGGTTTTTTACTTTGAAACCACAGTTTCAAAAGTTTTCCTAGGTCATCATTCTTGGTGTTCATGTGATCTATGCTTGTTTGATGTTTGTTTGATTCAGATCTATTGCATAATTAATCTAATTAATTATTGGGTTAAAATTTGATAAAATCTGAGACAACTCGGGTCTAAAACCCTAACACAGCCCCTCGCTCCACAACTTATTTTCCACCCCAAATTCAAAAGTATATGGCATTTAGAACCTGCAGGATGGATTAAGCTATTAAAGATGAGAGAAAGTCAAATTGAGAATCAACTTTACAAAAATATTTCAATATCCTTAAACCATAAATTTTTTTATACTTTTTCTAATTATTATTTTATTGATAGTTAGAAATATATGCATTAATATGCTGCCCTGCAGCTCGAGCTTCTCTCCTCTGAACATCCATGCATGAAGTATTGTGCGTTTTTAGACCCCTTAAAACACAAGTTGTTTAACCTAGTTATTTAGCCAAGTGATTACTTAGGTAAATTATTCAAATCTAGGTTATAACAAAACAATCATATCATGTAAACAATGCAGAAAATAAAGAACACATCGATATGATAACCTAGGAAACCCAAACCGGTAAAAAAACCTGGAGATGATTTAACCTAGCTATTCTCCAGGTAAAACAAATCCACTATGAAAAAATTGAAGTTTGTACAATAGCAACTTAGACCACTAACATCCTATTGCTACCTTGAGTAGAAAACTTACTACCACGACCACATGATAGCTCTGAGTCCACGGACTACTTCTTTCCTTGATCCACAGCAACCACAAGTACTCTCACTTGTGTTTTCTTTAAGCTCTTTGAAACAGCAACTGAAGCGATTACCAAGCTTTCGACATCAATTTTAATCTTGATAACCCTAAGTGTGTATGAAGACAAACGCCTCTAGATCTCATAAGAGATTCATACACACAGCATATCAACAACTTAAAAACGTGGCTAGGGTTTTTCTTTTTATACTTGAAGCAAAACATAAAACCCTACACGTCATATGGGCTTGGGCTAAGTTGGAAAATTCTGCAGAAAAATAATCTGCATGAGCTTCGATCGATCGAGCCTTGCAGAAATTGAACAGTAATATTCTACAATTACTCGATTCCAACTTTACACATAAACACACTTTAAGCAGCTTAAATCTAGACTAAATGTTTTGATCATGGTTTACCAACATTACACATTGAAGTTTTAATACATTAAGATCCTAAAGTTTTAGAACCTAACAAGTATCAATTGAGTTATGAGAATTTCGAACTTAATTTTCTAATCAGTAACACATACTGGACTCATACAATAATTTCAAAGGTCCTACAAAATGTAGTACGATAATATCATTATATTAATATGCACTGGACGTGCTTCACTGCCAGTATAATCATATACCAAATTACATGATAAAAAAAAAAAAGGAGGGAACAACAATTGCACGTAGTAAAGGGTTGAAGCTTATTAGTTACTAGTCGCAAGCCCGTGCAATGCATGGGAAAACTTTTCATAGATGTATAATGTAATTATGTTTGTCTTGAATTGAAACAAACACAATATTGGCTGTGAAAAATGAAAAAAAAAAAAAAAAGGTTTAAGAGAAGTCCTATTAATAATTATAAAGATAACCAATGCAATTAAACACTTATAGATGTTTATATGGCTACATATGCACTTCATAGATGAAATAAAACTAAAAAAGAAATACTAATGTAGCAGCTTATATGAAAACCAACCATATTTAGTATTACTATTGCTAAACACTCTAATTTTTTCCCCATCACTGCTCTTTAATCCAAATTTTATTGAGTTGTTTAAAAGGATTAGAAATATAGCCTTCAAGATATGTAACAAAACATCACTGAATTGATTGAACAAAAAACGATTTTAAGTATTTGTACATCCAAGGCCCCATGGCTGCTTCCACATCATTGAATAGTAATGAATTAGATAATGAAATTGCAGTTAATATGATCTCTTAAATTGCAGTAATTGAAGAAAGCAAATCTTCAATGTAAGGTGTATCATTAGTCTATGAAATATCAAAAGAATGAAAATTAGACAATCCTAAGCTAAACTATGGTCTTTCAATCAAATGAATGATATGGTCATAATTATAAAGAGAGGGAGGTAAACCTGAATAATGTAGCTCAATAATAGTGCAAAAATGATCTAATTAATGGTTTCATACTAAATATTTATTTATTTTTGTTTAATAGACATAAGTAAAACATAATTTAATTTAAATTTTTTTATTATTGGTTTTTTAAATTTTTTTAGAGATAATTACAACTTACTGCTAATCTCACAACTTGAACATTTTTATTTTAAATGCTAAGAAAAGAATGAGGTAATCCAAACTCAGTAGTAACCTTTAAACTTATTACAGATCTTTTATTCAACTATAAAATTTTTTACCAGTTGAGTTAATTGAAACTCGCAATAAATAATTAAAATTATTTTAGTAATAGGAGGAGGTAAAAATAAGTTTGTTCCAAAAAAAAAATTAGTGGAGTACAGAGCAAAAAATGATGATATAAATAGCAAGAAGTGTTTTGCTAGCAAATAAAGAAAACCACATCGAGTGTCAAAATTCACTTTTTGGAAACTGGTAAGAAATGAATGAAATGTCATTGTCCTAAAAACACTAATGAAATGGTAAACTTAACAAATAAAATAGTAAACATATTGAAGTGGGTGATAGCTGGTGGCCAGAACACTTGAGCCACACACGTGGTAGGAGTGGGAGCAATCCAGCAAATTGTCACGTGAAAAAAGAAACCTTTGACTTAGAGATTCATAAGTAAAAAACTGTAAAAGGGACAAAGAAGTAAGGACGAAGAAGGAGAAGAAAAAGAAGAAGAAGGAAAGAAAAACCAGACCAAATAGTGAGTCTAGATGCCAAATACTGAGGAGTCAGAGAGAGAGACCAAGAAATGGGTCTCCTTTCATGGTCAACTCCGACTCTCCAATGTAAGTTTATTTTTCATTTTTTAAATGACGAAGAGGCAAAACTGAAGCCCTTTTTTTTGAGATAATTGTTCAAAAAATTTTTGTATACATTCTAGTTTTTTTGAATGCCCATTTAATTAAAAAAAAATTTTCTTGTGCGGGATATACAAAGTTTATCACTATACAGGATGATAATCCTATCTTTAAAAATAATTATGGGGAGAGTTTGGGGGGCCAAAATTGTTTATGTTCTTTTGAAAAGTTTTGTAGAACACTATCAGTAGAGACTGCAAAGTAGAAACGGGTAGTGAGAGAAAAAAGCCAAAGGAAAAGAAAACAAAAATTGTCTCTTAATTGTATCCATTGCCGTTGATTTGGATTTTGTATGGGTATAATTTGACATTTTATTTTATGAGAATATATTCTAGAATGATCAAAAAGGTAAAAAAGCGTTGTAATATGAGAAGTGCAGACCTTTGACTTGATTTGGCACTTGGCTAGAAGTCCTGGTTTTGAGATTGTTCAGCAGCAGATAGAGGAACACTAATTTGGGAAAACTGATTTAAAAAAAGTGTCCACAGGAAATAAATGTTAAATCGAAGGAGAGAGAGAGAGAGAAAGAGAGAAGAGTATAGATAATGAAAGAGATTAGAAAGAACTGTTTGATATTTTGTAACTACTAAGACAGAACGTTGCATCTTTAAATAAGGCAACTGAAAGATCAACTGTATTAAGAATAGCATTGAAACAGTTCGCATAAACCACCAAACCGAAAAGGCACCTTTTATTTTATTTTATTTTATTTTTTTTAAGTGTTTTAAAATGTAAGTGTGGCTAACCATGTGGTGTAATAAGAATAGGTCAACAAAAAGTCAAACGTTTCTACTATTAGTTATTATATAAACCATAAAGTATAAACCACCATGTAGTGGAAGCCGAAATACTTCTCAGACTCCTTTAGATACAGCTAGCAGAGCAGCACAAAAGAAGTTCTCAAGGATGATTAACGTAATTGTAGCCGCAAGGGGGTCCTAGTGCACAACTTTGCCTGGAATCTGAAAGAACACGAAATTAATGCCGTATAATCAAGACCTTTGAAAAATGATGTATATATTTTCTTTCTTTCTTTTTGAAAGGAAGATAGTCATTACCCGAATACAGTAATAATTCAACCAAATTAAATTCAGGTATTTGAAGTCAATGTTTTTCTTTTACAGAGCACAGTTGTGCTGAAGATTAAAGTCTTGTATGTACAACACATATACGCTCACCTGTCCACATTTAAAGACAAAAGAAAAAAAAGGCAATACGCTCACCTGTCCATATTTAAAGTATTGTAAAACATATCATAGATCATGTTAGATATATTATAGTCCAAGTGGCCCAAATTAATTGTAAGTTCATGCATTTTTAGAATAATTAATTTAGCTTTAGGTTAGTCTATGATTAATCTAGCCTCAGTTAAGTATTCTCTAATATATAAATCCTGAGATTAAATTCTATAAGGACGTGGTGTAAAACTCATGTTTTACCCCTCTAATCCCAACATGTCATATCATCTTATCATATATTTAAGAATAAACACAATCACACTCAATCAATTCTAATACCCATATATAAATTCAACCAAATTGAGAATTTATCGAGATCTTATTAGGTGTGGTAGGATGTATTGAATTTTAATAAATTTTAAGTAAAATACTGATATGGCAATCACTTATTGGATTGTGTAAAACAGAGGTTTTACATCCCATCCTTATAGAATTTAATCTCATAAATCCTACATTGGTTTCATTGTAACACAAGTACTTAATATAATATGTAGTCATCTAGGACTTTCATACCGTGAACATAGGCCGTTAAGCCAAACCACATGTGTATTATCTTTTTCATACTTCCGTTTATCATTCAATTGTCATACAATCACACAACAACTTTAACAAAGTGGATGTTATAAATTGAAATTCTATCGTATCAATAAAAAAGAAAAGAAAAAAAGAATAGAATATAGATGCATGCCAACCCTCTTACCAATTTACTAGAATTTAGGACTAACGAATCAAAGCACATTCACATAAAATAAGAATTAAAACATTCACACAAGAGATAAAGTTAAGTGTGGTGCACATTCACAAAAAATAAGAATTAAAACATTCACACAAGAGATAAGTTAAGTGTGGTGCACATTCACATAAAATAAGAATTAAAACATTCACACAAGAGATAAAGCTATGTGTGGTTCATCCAACTTCATGCTTCCATTCACTAATAATATAGCTTTATATAGCTTGTTCATCAAGAAAATATAGCTTTATATAGCCTTATATTGCCAATAGCCTTATAGTTTAATTAGTACCTCCTTATCATAAAATGCTTGGAGGTCTAGGGGGGAAAGAGTATAAGACGTGGAGTTAGTAGTATAATGTAATTATTTCAATACAACTTTATCGTTTTCTGAAACATTAAAAACAGACTATAAAAACCGAGAATAAGGGTAGATTAATTACTTGCCACACCAAGCTGAGAAGTCTCGGTTCCTCCACTTCCTTCCACTTTTGAGGCAAAGAGAAGAATCAAAATGAAGAGAACCATTGAAATGAACTTCGTAAAGGACATTGTTTTCGCACATAAAAGCATATAAGTCTGCAACATGATATATTGTATATATAACCGAAGAGCAGCTGCCTTTCGTTTTCTTAATTATCTCATTCAAAGTCTTCTTTGATTGGGTTAAGTAAAATTTTCAAAGTCTTTCTCTTTGCCATGTCTATTAACAGGGGCGTAGCCAGGAATAAATACTTGGGGGGGCCGGGTTGTAACAGAGATATACTAAATATAATTCTTAAGTCTATTGGATACAAAATTATCAACTTTCATATATCATCATATACTTGAACATGCTGGGAATTCAACCGAAATTCCAAACCTGTGAGAAACAAAAAAATAGAGAAAACAAAACGCCAAAAGAAAAACAATCACACGCACAAGACAGTATTTACGTGGTTCGGCAATATGTCTATGTTCACGGAGTTGCAGGGATTTCACTATTATCAAAGAAAATTACAATGTGCGGCTATAGTGTTTTTCTCTCTCAAAAACAACAACAAGACAAAACCCTAATCACAAAAAAAAAAAATGGCTTTTATATCCTACGCACAGGATTCACAATGGGCTACAAAACGGGCCAAATGTTTTTCGTTTCTTTTTGAATTGCTGAATTGCACAGGATTCATAGGTGTCATAATTTCTGAATTGCTAACATTTTTTTTTTTAAAGAATACATCAATTGTTTTTCGTTTGCTCATAATTCTTTTAGCTTTAAGAATATGACTCAAAAATTAACCTGAAAAGAATTTTAAAAAATAAAATTTTAATTAGAAAATTTTCCTTAGTTATATGGATGTTATTCATATTCAAGAAAAAACAAAATTTCCACTATAATTTAAACAGTCAAACCCATCAATCATCATCATTCCTATTGTGGGGCCCGTGGGCCTGGGAGCCCCAGCCCACTTTTAGGCTGGCCCAAGGCCCATGCCGAGGAGGGACAATTGTCCCAGGCCGGTGTCTATGGGCTTCAGCCCTTACTAGGCCCGCGCCGAGGACACCCCTTCCTAGGCACTCCTAGTCTAAACTCCAGGTGGTCACATCCACACTTAATGCATTTACCTAACTCCCCTGGCAGCATTAATGCTGATAGGACCTCTGAGCGGCACAACCTTGGGTGCTGCGACCCACAGTAAGGTTGGGAACATAGCGGATGGGACAGGTTCTAAAGCAAGGAGCCTGGATGATTGACAGCCGTAAGGCTAAGATCAACCGAAGGAGACTTATATAAAGCAAAGTACCCCTCTTGAGAAAGGGGCTCCTCGGACAAAAGATGGAGGAGCAATCTCCAGTCAAGAAGAGTTGGGTCAATACCCCTCTGAAGGCCCAAGTTTTCCGAGGACCCGTTGCAAGCCTGCCGGCGCCTAGCCCTTCGTCCCACTCTCTAAAGAAATGTATTGTGGGGATCCTTCACAAAGCGAGCCCCTACAATTGGCGCCGTCTGTGGGAAGGGTTAGTGCGCCGACCGGCGCAACCGGCGATCGTTCTAAACAGTCACTTCGCAAAAAAAAAAATATAAATAAATACAGTCGCAGCAAAATGGAAGATTCAACAGCAAAAAAAAAAAGAGAAAAGAGAAAAGAGTCTGATATTATTTCACGAAAAAGAAAGTTACAAAATACAATCGGAGGCTCAGGCAGGCTTGTTTTACAAGTTTTACTACAAACTAACCCTACAATCAGAGGCCCAGGCGGGCCGATTCTAGAGCTAGCTAGGGGAAGGGGAAGTGTTAACCCGTGCTCTTATTGGCATCAAGAGAATGGGAGAACTTGACAATAAGAGGGCGAGAGGGGGCTGAGGCTGGCTCGCTTCAAGGCGGAAGCTTGAACAAAGCGAGGAGCAGACGCAGGGGCTCCGGGACGCCCTCCCCCATGATGTTCCCTTGATTTTCTCCAACTCCCACAAGCGTCGGCCGTCGGAGACGGCAACACTCGGGCACCGCCCATGACGTGAGTTCGCGTGTCTCCTCCGGCGGAAATGCGCTCCGGGGAGAAACGTTAGGTACTTCGGCGACGTCCCTCCTAGCCACCGCGTACGACACTGCCGGTGTCACGCCTAGACTCTGCCGCACCGGAAGCCCAGTGGGGGCTGCGGCCACGGCAGCCCTTGGCCCCATATCTCCTAACTCCGGTCACAATTCCGGCGGGGTTATCAAAGGGGCATGGGGAGCTGAAAGGTGGTGTTCTTTCTGTTTGAGTTGGGAGGCTCATGGAGTATGAAGAAACCATCCCCCCAGAAGGCCTTATATAGAGGAGGAGGGTTGGTGAGAATTAATTCACGCAGAATTCGAAAAGTGAGTTACCGAAGCGGCGGATAATAATGAAGCCACCAAATTCCAAGGGGGCCGCAGACCGTTGGACTTCTGTTCATTCACGAGGCCATTAATGAAGGCGCGTCTCGCGCACCGAAGCGTCAGGCGCAGAACACGAACGGCCAAGAGACGCTTCCCAGACAGAAGATGGGGGCTCGAGATGGGGGCGAGATCAACGCCACGTGTAAAATCGTTGTCCGACCGAAGGAGGAATCGTCCCCAGAAAAAACGGTCCGAGGACAAACCCCTACTTACAGAGAAATGAAAGTATTAGACAGAACCAAGGCTCTGCATGGTCCTCGGACTCAGGCCTATGGGGAAACTAATTACTTCAGAAGACCAAGTGTTAGACAGAACCAAGGCTCTGCATGGTCCTCGGACTCAGGCCTATGGGGAAACTAACTACTTCAGGAAGACCAAGTGTTAGACAGAACCAAGGCTCTGCATGGTCCTCGGACTCAAGCCTACGGAGAGCTAGCCACTACTCTTGAAGGCAGCACCTGTGCCTAGGTCTTGCATGGTCCTCGGACCCAAGCCTACGGAGAGCTAGCCACTACTCTTGAAGGCAGCACCTGTGCCTAGGTCTTGCATGGTCCTCGGACCCAAGCCTACGGAGAGCTAGCCACTTATCTTCTCTTGAAGGCAGCACCTGTGCCTAGGTCTTGCATGGTCCTCGGACCCAAGCCTACGGAGAGCTAGCCACTTATCTACTCTTGAAGGCAGCACCTGTGCCTAGGTCTTGCATGGTCCTCGGACCCAAGCCTACGGGGAGCTAGCCACACATATAGAAGGTAGCAACTGAACCAAGGAACTGCATGGTCCTCGGACTCAGTCCCACGGGGAAACTAACTGCTTACCGAAGAATTGAAGCACCAAGCTGACCATTTGGGGAAGAACCAGCTAGCGAAAGGCCTTCCGGAATATGAGGGGGCCGTGGGTATCAAAACCCTCCTCCCCGTCCGAGGGAACGTGCAGCAGGATTTTGAGGGGCTATTGTGGGGCCCGTGGGCCTGGGAGCCCCAGCCCACTTTTAGGCTGGCCCAAGGCCCATGCCGAGGAGGGACAATTGTCCCAGGCCGGTGTCTATGGGCTTCAGCCCTTACTGGGCTCGCGCCGAGGACACCCCTTCCTCGGCATGCCTCGTCTAAACCCCAGGAGGTCACATCCACACTTAATGCATTTACCTAACTCCCCTGGCAGCATTAATGCTGATAGGACCTCTGAGCGACACAACCTTGGGTGCTGCAACCCACAGTAAGGTTGGGAACATAGCGGATGGGACAGGTTCTAAAGTAAGGAGCCTGGATGATTGACAGCCGTAAGGCTAAGATCAACCGAGGGAGACCTATATAAGGCAAAGTACCCCTCTTGAGAGGGGGCTCCTCGGACAGGCACAGAAAGGCAATCTCCAGTCAAGAGGAGTTGGGTCATTATCCCTCTGAAAAGGCCCAACTTGTCCGAGGACCAGTTGCAGGCCTGCCGGCGCCTAGCCCTTCGTCCCACTCTCTAATAAATGTATTGTGGGGTTTCCTTCACAAAACGGGCCCCTACACCTATTATTAAAATTTTCCTGTATTTTAATTTTTTTTAATACAATTTTAATTAATAATAACCCCTTAAAGGCTTAAACAAAAACAAAAACAAAAATTAAACACACAAGAATTTGTACACAACGGAAACCAAACAATTTAACAACTCCTACAGCCACATGATATCTAACTAATCAAAAATAGGTAATATATCAAAATAATTTTACCTGTCTTCATAGAATCACAAAGTGCAAAAATGAGTGGGCCGTGTGGCAATGCTTATTTGCCTACAACTGTAGATATTCTTCCCTTCAAGACTCATCAGTCATCACAAACAAATTGAAACAATCTCCTTATCATAGGTTAGTGACCATCCAAGGCTTGATAGATAGACATTTCTTTCTTGCCTTTCCAAGTTCTTTACTTGAAACAAAGTGCTCACACAATCCAACAAAAACAGCAACAAGTAACTGCAACGGAAGCACCCTTTTCTATTTCATTTTGGTAATAATAAAAAAAATAGCAATAACGAAAACAAAAACACCCTCTTTCTCTCTCTCTCTTTCTTTAACATTATTTTTATTTTCTGGAAAAAAAAAAAAAAAAAAAAAAACAAAAAAACATTTTCATGTTCGAAGAAAGGCACAATCTTTCTTCTGTGTTCTAAACCAACTAATCAGTAAAACCCATTTCTCGTTTTCGTTTCTAGTCCTCAAAAAACATAGAGCTTCGGAGATCAATTATCTCCATCCCAATTCCTTCAATCATATATTTCTCTAAAAATCTATGAAAATATAAAAAGCATGTGAATATTTAGGTATAGATAGTTAAGAAAATAAAAAAAAGACACTGAAAATAGATGTAGGTCTAGTGCTTAAATAAGAGAAGAAAACTCACCACTTCACCAGGCAGTCACCAAGTTCCAAATCCTAAAATTTGACAATGAAATATACTGAGTGATTTGTTTTTTTTTTTTTTTTTTTTTGATAAGAAAGACTTTCATTCATTCATTCAGAAGTCAATAAAGTACGTACATCAAGTTCACATGCATGCACAATTTGGCTTGGACATTCCTCAAGCCATGTAATAAAGTTCTCAACCTTTACAGCGTGTTGAGCTAATAAATGGGCAGGGACATTTCCTTGCCTTC
This sequence comes from Quercus aquifolioides, assembly GCA_019022515.1. Classification (NCBI taxonomy): domain Eukaryota; kingdom Viridiplantae; phylum Streptophyta; class Magnoliopsida; order Fagales; family Fagaceae; genus Quercus; species Quercus aquifolioides. The sequence goes on along the minus strand of CM032335.1, from coordinate 1,152,697 downwards.
TAATGTGCGTAAACTCAAAAGTCCTGAAACTCTGAACTTGTCGCAGAATTCCAGCAATGATATTCTGAACCGAGGATGGTGGCTCACTCAGCCCCTGGACCGAGTTGCAGACGTTCAAAGAGTCACTCTCAAAGATCACGTCTCTGACTCCGATGTCGCTCGCAAACTGAATTCCTTCCTCCAGTGCCTTAGCTTCTGTCTCCAACGCTCCCAGTGGCAATATCATTTTCTTGCTTAGCGCAGCAACCACCTCTCCCACACTGTCACGGATCACCACACCAATTCCGACCTGCTTTCTTTTGGAGAACACGGCACCATCAACATTAACTTTGTAACAGCCCAGTCTTGGCGGACGCCATTTGACCACCTCAGGAGTGCACCCACCGGTTACTTGTGGGCCCTCATTCACTATTTGGAATTCCTCCAGAAGTAAAAGGGAACTTCTAGTGACCGCCCTTCCTTCTCTGCTTTTGCCTCCATGAAACACCACGTTCCTGTTTTTCCATATCCCCCAGCATATGGCTATTACACGCTCCAACAAACCTGGGCATTGGTCTTTTCTTTTCTGGATGTGCCATACAACATCTATGAAGTCCCATGAGCGCTTAATTTCAAAGGGTAAAGCCAACTTGCATGATTCCCAAACTTCTTTGGCCTTGTCACAAAACCAGAAAATATGGCACGCTGACTCCGATTGCTCCCCACAGGCCTCACAGACATTGTCATTAGTGATATTCCTCCTTTTTAAGTTTTCCTTTGTGGCCAAGATGTTCTTGCAAGCCTTCCATGCAAAGTGCTTAAGTTTGTTTGGCGCGTTCATTCCCCATACATACCTCTAAATCTCTCTCAGTGTTTTTGGATCAGAAGACTCTGCTCCTTTGTCGCCCCACTCTGTTTCTTGGGCCATTTTGTAGGCACTTCTCACTGAGAATTTGCCATTTTTGGTTCCTGCCCATATTAGCCTATCTCGAGCCCTGTTCGCACTAAGGGGAATGTTGAGGATTGCATCTACATCCTGAGGCATAAAGGTTTGGCGAATCAGATCAGCCCTCCACTCCATTCTTCCTACATCAATTATGTCTCGTACCCAGGTTACCTCCGAGCCCGAGTTCTCCGGAGTCACCACCTTGTATGTACTTGGGTTCGGAAGCCATTTGTCTTTCCAGACTTGGATTCGCTCCCCATCCCCTACTTGCCATCTCACCCCTCGTCTGACCAAAGTTTGAGCTGCCATAAGGCTTCTCCACGCATATGAGGGTTGACAGCCCATATCTGCCTCTATAAAATCACACATTGGAAAGTACTTAGCTTTATAGACTCGGTGGAATAGAGATGAGGAATTTGTTTGGAGTCTCCATCCCTGTTTGGCCAGCAATGCCAAGTTGAAAGTCTTCAAATCCCTAAAACCCATCCCTCCTTTCTCCTTTGGTAAACACATCTTATCCCAACTCATCCATGCTAATTTCTTTTCTTCTTTCACTTGGCCCCACCAAAACTGTCTGACCATGCCTGTTAGCTCCTCACATAAAGAATTGGGAAGCTTAAAACAAGACATTGTGTATGATGGTACAGCTTGAGCAACAGCCTTTATCAGCACCTCCTCCCCCGCATTGGAGAGAAGTTTTTCTTTCCATCCTGCTAATTTATTTGCAACCCGCTGTTTCAAGTGTGCAAAAGTGTTTCGCTTCGACTTTCCTATTAATGATGGCAGGCCTAGATAGGATTCATGGGATCGGATTACTTGTGCACCAAACATTGCTTTTATAGTCTCCTTCGTACCATTGTCTGTGTTATGGCTGAAGAAAAGGGAGGTTTTGTTCCTATTCAGTTGTTGACCAGAGGACAACTCATAAATCTGTAGCACCCTTTGTATTTCGGCACCCTCTCTAACTGTAGCTCTTCCGAAGATCAAGCTATCATCAGCAAAAAATAGATGGGAGATCCTTGGACCCCTTGCCGAAGCAGCAACTCCCCTTAAAGCTTTATTCTGGACCGCCTTGTGCAACAACGCTGATAGACCCTCAGCACAGATCAGGAATAGATAAGGGGATAACGGATCCCCTTGGCGAAGCCCACGTGTTGGAACAATCTGACCCCAAGGATGTCCATTGATATGAACTGCATATGTCACCGAGGAAACACATCTCATGACCAAACTGATCCAATCTTCATGGAAACCCAGTTTCGCCATAATCAGCTTCAGGCAACCCCACTCCACCCGATCATACGCCTTACTCATATCCAGCTTCAGAGCCATCTCCCCGCTTTTTCCTTTTTTCTTTCGGTTAATATGAGTCATTATTTCATGTCCCACTAACACATTGTCGGTGATGAGCCTCTCCGATACAAATGCACTTTGATTCTCACATATTATTTCCTGCGTGACCGACTTTAACCTATTTGCCATAGTCTTGGATGCAAGCTTATAAACCACATTACACAAACTGATCGGTCTATAGTCAGTCACATGCTCTGGGTTCTTTGTTTTGGGAATCAGGACAATATGGGTCTCATGAAATTTTGGAGGAGTTATATCATGATTAAGAAAGTCCAAAACAGTTTTTATAACAGTGGAATTAACAATAGGCCAGAAATGTTGATAGAATAGAGGGGGCATACCATCAGGTCCCGGTGCTTTCATCGGTTGCATCTGCTTCAATGCTTTTTCCACCTCATAGGCTTGAAAGTCCTGCAAAAGAGTGGAGTTCATTCTGTCCGTAACTTTGGTGTGAATTGCTGCAAGGAGTTCATCACTGACAGTGGGTTGAGATGAAGTAAAAAGCTGCTCAAAGTACTCCACAAAGGTGCTGCCAATCATTGCTTCGTCTTCTAGCCAGACCTCATTCAAACCCCTGATTTTGCAGATAGAGTTCCGCTGATGTCTATTAGAGGCTTTTGTGTGGAAGAAAGAAGTGTTACGATCCCCTGCCTTCAGCCAACAATTCCGTGATCTTTGATGCCACATGTCCTCTTCCACTAGTAACAATATGTTCAGCTCTGATTTTAAGAAAGCAAGAAGAAAGAAAAAAATTGGTCAGGATTTTTTTTTTTTTTTTTTTTTTTTTTTTTTTTTTTTTTTTTTTTTTTTCCGGACTGGAGTACTGATGCTGTTGAGTTTTGGGGGCTGGTAGGCGGTACTGGGAAGTGTATCACAGAAGACAGAAAAGAAAAGAATAAGGGATTTTGTGGGGACCGTGGGGTGGGTTTTTGAGATGGAGAAAGTGAAGTTTTGTTGTTATGAGTTTGGATTTTAGTATTTAAATGTTAGTGGGCCAACTTTGTGTTTTATTTGGAGTATGAGAGGCCTAAAACTAATAGTGGGAACCTGGGAGAATAGAGGCCTAAAACCATAATTGGGAGTGGGAGAAATATTGGGGGGGGGGGGGGGGGCGCGGATGTCCAACAGTGGGGGGGCCCAATAAATTTTTATACCTACTCTGTAGGATTTTTTTTGTAGGGGCCACGGCCCCCCCAAGGGACAACGTGGCTCCGCCCTTGTCTATTAATGTACAGTTTATTTTGAAAATGTCAAACCTAACTCCCCATGGTGACCTTATTGAGGATCTAAAAGGCCAGCTTACTTCATGTAGTAGTACTAGTAATTGGAATTGCGTGGCATGTTTATGTGGTAAAAATGCAAACAAACATGCACATTAATTACTTAGTTAATTAGTACTACTTCGTCCCAAATTGTTAATAACGTATAGAAAACTCAACTTTTTAAAGAAGCACCATTTATTGTCTTGTCTCTTAATTTATAAGATGCAAATTCCAAAATTACCCTTAAATAAAGTTTTCAAAAAATAAAAGTTTAAATGCTCCCGAAAATAAGGTAGCATCATAATCGAAAACTCAATAAATTAATACTAGCTTTTAATTTTAAAAAAATGACAAAATTGTGTAAGTTTGTAAATAATTTTATAAGATATCAAATTATTATTTTTAATTTATTGATGATATAAATAGTCTATTTTGTTGTAAAAGTTTATAAAAGTTTTAAAATTAATTACAAGAGGTTGGTAAATCTAAATTTTATAAGTGCATAAACAAAAATTATTTTATCTAATTAACTAAATGATATAATTTCAAAAAGAATTTAGTTATTAATTATGAGAATAGATTTGTGAATGACTAAAATATTTTAGTTCTAGTATTTATTGTATGTCAAAAGAATAGATTAATCAAACAACTCGTAAACAAGTTGAAGTTTGTTTAACAAGAAAATGGATCAAACTATTAAATGTGTAATTTAGTTTGGTGATGAGTTCAAGCTCAACTTGTGTTGGAGGTAAAATTTAATTGAATATTCATGAATTTTTAATACTAAACTTGATCACTTCGACTCAACTCATTTACAACCATACCTAGCTACTACTGACCAAATACCTCCAACTCCCCTAGGTGGCTACGTGCTTGCCTAAGCCTCTCCAAGCCCCCACTCTTTAAGTCACACATATTATACTCTCGAAGTATCGAATAATTTTCGAACAATGTGTCCCTAATAAAGCCGCAAAAGTGTCCTCATAAGACACTACCACATTTCCTCATCAACCCCTGCAACATTTCCTTCTTAAGGACTGTAGCAAAGTCACTATATGAGTGTATGCCACTTTCTTTCTTCTCCAACAAATAAAAAAAAGTCACACTATTTGATTGCCACGTGTCATGAGTTGGTTAGTTACCTAACCATTATTGTTAGTACTAGTTAGGGTAGCACGTGCCTTGCACGTGCTTGCCGTGGAAAAAAAGTATTGTAGTAATTAAGGTCAATTCTAGATTTTATTTATATTATAAAACAAAGATATGAATCATTTGATTTTTAAAGTATATAGAGATTTACATTAATCAAAAGAGACATTAATTTTATGAATTTTGATAATTATGTCGGAAAAAGTTAATCTCATTCGTTTAAGAATTTTGATCAACCACAAAGTTAGGGTAGTTATTTAACATATAAATATTTATTTAACTATAATATATCTATTCTCTAAAAACTTCTAAGAATGATAATGGATATCATCATCTTCCAACAATAAACAATTGAGTTTTGCTAAGAAATTATATAAAAAAAAAAAGATAACAAAAGGCTTATGTCATTGAATATCATCATTCTATCTTTTTAAGAATTTTTATCATTTAAAACTCAAAATACGTAAAGAAAATTTTTAGGATGTTAAAATTTAGCAGGAATAATTTAGACATTACACAATAAAATATTTTAAGAATCATAAGTTTTCATTAGGGTTTAACTGAGAGAATAACAATATGATATATTTGCTATTTTCCAAAATATTAAGGAAAAAATTGCATGATTTTAAAGTTTAAGGAAGAATTGTAAACTGCCCCAAACATAAAGGATGGAAAATGTTTTTTTCCTAAGTTTTTTGTTTTTGTTTTTGTGTGCAAAACTATGTATTTTTACTTAAAATAGTGTGTAAAGAAAAAAAATATACAAAAAGGCAACCCAAAAAACTTGTATGTGGAATAGTAAATTTTTGCTCAACAAAGTTGAGCAAACCAACTTGGTACTGTAGTTACTGTTCAAAACTTAAAAAAAAAAAAGAAAAAAAAGAAAAAAGAAAGACAAAGTGGCACAACAAAATGGCACTGTAGATGTATAGCGCAAAAACACTGGATGTACAGTGATATATATATAAAAGGGAAAAAAAGTACAAACAGAAGACTGAAAAAAAAAAAAATGTAGCTATTGCAGCTACAGTGCCACTTGGTACTGTAGCTACCGTTCAAAACTTAAAAAAAAAAAAAAAGAAAAAAAAAGAAAAAAAAAAGAAAAAGACAAAGTGGCTAACCAAAATGGAATTGTAGATGAACAGTGAAAAACGCTATATGAACAGTGCAAAAATATTGTAGAAAAAGGAGCACAAATCAATGACTGAGAAAAAAATAAAAAAAAAAAACGATGAATAATACATATTGAATCAACCAAAAGTACAGTAATTTTTACACATTCACCCAACAAGTGTCACAACATTTTCACAAAATATTTATTTTCAGTTGTAGTTGGTCACAGTTTCATATTTTATTATTTTATTTTGACTTATAAGAAATTAACACTTCAATAATTGTGAAAATATTGTGAAATTTGTTGTGTCAGTATAACAATATATATGCGGGTTCTTTTAAATATTTAAAAGAAAAAAAAAAGTACAAACGGAAGATTGAAGAAAAAAAAAAAAAAAAACGCTGTAGCTATTGTAGCTACAGTGCCACTTGAACAAACCAAAAGTACTGCAGTTTTTACACATTCATCTAACAAGTGTCACAACATTTTCACAAAACATTTATTTTCAATTGTGATTGGTCACAGTTTCATATTTTATTATTTTATTTTGACTTATAAAAAATTGACATCTCAATAATTGTGAAATTTGTTGTGTCAGTATAACAATATATATAAAAGAAAAAAAAAAGTACAAATGGAAGACATAAAAAAAAACTGTAAGCTACAATGCCACCAGTACTATAGCTACTGTTTGAAACTTAAAAAAAAAAAAAGAAAAAAGAGACAAAGTGCCTCACCAAATTTCCACTATAGATGAACAGTGGGATACGTTGAATGTACAGTGTCTAAACACTGTAGCGGCATAGCCGCTTTTTATATAGTTAATAGATATAATTTTAGAAAAATTTTGAGACTATTTTTATGAGAAATATAAAACATTGTAAAAGAATTAGTTTTTTTTTTTTTCATATAAGATTTTTAAAAATATTTTATAAATTAATGCCCTTAAAATATGTATTAAATTTTCTCATATAAATATCCATTAAGGGAATGATTTAACAATTCAATAGTTCAACTCTTGGTTCATTAACCATTTATATTAATAATTGAATTAATTTTTTTTTAAAAGAATATATATAAATATATATAAACTGAAAATAGGATGCTTGATTTTTTTTTTTTTTTTTTTTTTTTTTTGAGGAAAAGGTCACTTGAATTAATCGTTAGACTACTTACTTCTTATTCCTTTCCAAGGTTTTGAAACCCAGACCGTTCATTGAACCGTAAAAGGGAGAGGCTCAAGGTTTTTAAAGTCGAACCGAGGTTGAACCGGAGTCGAACTGTGATGATGTCATAATTAATTTAATAATTATTTAAATATATTAAATTAGTAAAAATAAAAAATTAACTAAAATATAAATAAATATATTCTTATTTTGACTTACAATTTCAAAGTTACTGTTTATATATATATATATATATATATATTCTTAAAATTTTAAGTTCATATTTCAATCTCTAAGCCCAAATATCAATTCAATAATAATAATAATAATAGTAGTAGTAGTAGTAGGAACAAATGAACAATAATTTTTGATGGTAAGAATCAATAAAATTGGAGACTATTTGTGATGGTAAGAATCAATTCAAAAAAGTCCTGCCGTGTTTGGTTGTTGAAAAGTAGAGTGTTTGGGGTGAATATTGTTAAAATATGAGGAGAGAGAGTTAATTTGGCAAAATAAAGACCGAATTTAAAAGTAATTCCACATTCCTATTTCCGAATTCAACTAAAAATTTTGGACAAATGGGACTAACTTGACACTGTAATTAGGTATTAGAAAAATCGAGTTGGATTGAAGTCCTGTATATATAATTAATTATTAAAGATACTTTGCGTGTCCCACTTATACCTACTCCCTAGGTTGCATTATCACTCTGACAGACACATCAACACCACCACAAATTTGACAAACAAAACATCACTCTCCACCACATATTTCAAAAGCACCAGACTATCTAATTGACCAAAATCAAAAGAGAACAGAAACTAGAAAAAGCAAATCTAACATTTGCAAGAATTAGCACACGGCTGCAGTTTCTTCATCCACCTGCAGGAATCAGCACACGTTTTCTCCCCACCTTCCAAATCAATTTCAGCCTCCAAAGCAACGACAAGGTACTGAAATCATCTATCTTCAAATCAGCTCTAGAAGTTCAGAGACACAAGCCTTGAAGAAAAGAGTTTCAAATGGCAGCCAAACTTTAGCTTCGTCCACAAAGGCCTGAACTTGTGCTTTCTTTTCTTCGTCGTCTTCTTCTTCTTTGTGTTTTTTTTTTTTTTCTCCTTACAAATCAATGGTTCTAGATCTGAAAAAAAGGAACCGTCCGAACTTCAAAAACCGGCCACGGTTCTCAGAACCGTATGGTCCGACCACGGTTCGCACGGGTTTCTACTTTTTTGCCATTAAACGGTTCTTAAAGCTAAAAAAACCGCAAAATGAAGAGGTTCGAGGATTTTTCGGTCGGACCGTACGGTTCGGTCCGGGTTTCAAAACTTTGTTCCTTTCTTAATCTTAGAACATATTTATTAAATTTAATAAATTTTTTTGTTATACTTCTATCAGTTATAAAAATACTTCAATTATGTCTTGAACTATGTTTATAATTTTATATACTAATTTTAATCATAATAAATATTGTGTACTTGTAAAATAAGAATAAATTTTTTTTTGACTTGGTCCATTAGGAAACAAACAGCTAACTAGTTTTCTTGTTACTTTTGTTTTACTAATGGTAGATCTAATTGGTGGCAGTTGACCAAGAGCCTTAATTATAACTTAATTGATTGGCATTTTATAGTGTTTTCAATGAAAACATTCTGAACTCAAATTCTTCCTTGTGTCATGCAAGGAGTTTAATTCCTTTGTGGCTTGCCGTCATGAAATACAAGGACTTGTAAACTAAGTCCCACTTGGTTTAGGACTTTAGGTAGCTGACCTATGCTAGTATATATGTACATAGGTTCTCTTGTATTTTTGTAGCCATATAATAGTGAGAAAGAGTGGTGCTACAAGATTAGTGCAAATGCCTCTATTCTTTGTGTGAGAGAGTCAATGGTGTATTTGGGGTTTGGGTCTTATGAGACTGATTGTGTGTTATTATTGTAATCTCCTTATTTTATAGTGGAACTTTCTTTATCACTCCCTATGGATGTAGGAATATATGCAAGAAACTTGGCCCATCTTTGAATGCTTTGAATTTATCCCATTATTTCCCCACACATTTTTTGTTTATCAGACCTCCAATGAACTCCATGCACAAAATGAAAATGTAGTGGCAGATTGGATCTCTCTGTCTAATGCCCCTTGATCCTGTTTATGGTTAATTAAAAAGAATCCAATCTTTCACCATTAAATAGAAGGGAATTGAAGTGGAAGTCGTTATACAACTCAGAATTAACTCAATGGTCTCGGGACAAAAGCTTTTTCCAAATCAATTTTAATAATCATGAACCCTCCTTCATCCTTGCCTTTCTTTTTGTTAAGACAGTAGAGTAGTTCCTATGCTATCACAACATTATCCGTTCCCCTTTTTCCTGGAATGAAAGCTATTTGGAGAGAGGAAATAGGGGTTTTAATCTTTTATTTTATTTTTAATACAAATGGGGCTTTAATCTTAGAGTCCTGTAAAATGGATTTTTTTTAGAACACTTTTTGATAAACCATTTTATGGAATTTATTTATTTATAGGAATCTTAGGAAAATTTCTTTCATGGAAAATATAAAAAAGCTGTCAAAAAAATTAGTTATTTTTTTTTTGGTAAATTGCAAATTACACCTCTAAAGTTTGCGTATTTAGATTTTATACTTTGAAGTTTTAGAATTTGAATTTTACCTATTAAAGTTTGGGGATGTTTTGATTTTACATCCTAATGTTTCAGAATCTGAATTTTACCCCTAAATTTTAAGAGTATTTGGATTTTACTCCATAAATTTTAAGGGTATTTGGATTTTACACCCTAAAGTTTTAGAATTTGCGGGTGTAAATCCAAACACTCCCAAATTTTAGGGGGAAAAATCCAAATTTTGAAATGCCAGGGTGTAAAATTCAAACACCCCTAAACTTTAGGGGGTAAATTTCAAATTTTAAAATTTTAGGGTGTAAAATCCAAACACTCTCAAACTTTAGATGAGAGAATCTAAATTTTGAAATGTCATGGTATAAAATTTAAACTCCCCCAAATTTAGGGGAAAAAGTTCAAGTTTTGAAACTTTGGGGTGTAAAATGCAAACACACTTGAACTTTAGGGGTGTAATTTGTAATTTACTATTTTTTTTCTTTTTCAATAAAAAAGTTTATAAATATATTTAACAAACTAATGCCTATAGAAGATCCATTAACTTTTCCTCTTGGACACAATTTTATATATCATGTACAAGGGCTTATGGGGGCAGAATTGGTTTCCCATCTTAAAAGTTACTTTATCAATTATATCATAACATTTTATAACACACCCAACATCCCAACTTTTAATTATCTTATCTATTCATTAAAATATTAATTTCACCAACTCTTCCTCTTCATAAAAAATAATTAAAAATACCCACCCACCACCATAAAATACAATATAAACCTTTTACAAGTTATTATAGTGCCATTATAAAAATAGGATGGCATTGTAGCACAATTGCAAATATTTTTGCAATTGCAAGACCGAGTAATGGGGGGTTTTGGAGCTCTAATTCTAAATATTACCAACATATGGCATTTACAAGACCCAATGTGAATGCTCTTAGGTTTTATTTAGATACTAGGGATGCATTTATTAGCACATATATTTTTTGCCTCCACTTTTACAAATTCTCCCATAATCATCTAAAAACGTTGGAAAAAATCCCTGCGTGTATGCTATCAAAAAAAAAAAAAAAAAAAGACTAGGAGCTTTGAATGGTTTAATTGACTTTAATGCATTTAGAATTTCAAATTCAATGCATTTATTAGAGTTTCAAATTCATATATAGCTACTTCATGCCTAGAAATTCCCTGATGAGTCTACCTCCACATAGAAAAATTAAAACAAATTTCAGCAAATCAGGAAAGTATTATTATTATTATTTTTTATACAAGATAGAATTTCTACTTTAGCCTAATCTAAGTGTATATGTGTGTGAAGCTCCCTCCTAGAGACTTGAACCCCGGCTCTTGCCCCCTACACTCTACAAGCATTTATACTTATGGAGTGACCATCACACCAAGGGTGCGCGGTGGTAAATCAGGAAAGTATTATTGAGAAAGAGCAAAGTTTAGACTTTTATAGTTTCATCTATTGGCCACACACTGTTCATAAAAAAAAAAAAAAGAAATCTATTAGCTACATACGTGTCACATCTCATTGAATTTAGTATGTGAAAAAATAAATAGTCCTACTTTTTTTTTGATGAACAAAATATATAGCCATACAGTTGTTAATCTTGAATCTTTTTTATTTTAATCGATAATCTTTTTTATTTATATGTTTTTGTTGCATCCCAATAGAATTGGACCCAATAAATTTCTCTCTAACGGAAGTACGATGACACCTATTATGCGCCAATAATAATTGCTGTATTGATGCACTCAACAAAATTATAGAAATTTTTGAATGTCAATGCCCTAGACGGACAGATTTACACCAAGGGGGCATGGCCTCCTGGCCAAACTTTTTGAAATGTTGCATACTTATCTTGACTACCTCAAATAATTCCATACTACAAAAGATTCTCCGGAAAAAAAAAGGGTAATTTCTCTGCATTCAATAATTTCAATCATGCCCTCTCAATTTCCATAGACCGACTGTGATCCACTTTCCATCAACCGATCTCTGACAGATTTTGATTTTATTTTGCATATGACCTTTCTTTACTCAAATCATTTGCTTTCCCACTTAAGTTTTCAAGTATAGATTCAAAGTTAGGGATTTTTTTTTCCAATTTGAGGCTCCCATATATCACATAAAAAGATATTTTCATGTCTTGAACTATGTTTTTATACTACTATTTATCATAATATATGTATATATATATATATATATATATATAGTGCACATGTAAAAAAATAATAATAATTGTTTTGACTTAGTCCATTAGAGATAAATTCTTGGTCCATTTTTTTTTCTTTTCTTTTTTAATACACATTTTTAAGTGAGGGATGGCATAATCAAATCATGGACGTCTCACTTGAAAATATTAGACTGTCATTGAGTTAATTACAATGCCCTTATTCTTTAGCCCACCAATTTCTTTTTCAAGAAATAGACACACACAATTCTAACACAAAATTATACCATAAATTCTACTCAAAAGTTATGATAGTTTTTTAGTGTGTATTTGTTTAGTCCATAAATTTTTTTTATACTTTTTCTAATTATTATTTTTGTTGGTTAGAAATATATGCACTAATATGCTTCCCTGCAGCTCGAGCTACTCTCCTCTGAACATCCATGCATGAAGTATCAATTGAGTTATGAGAATTTAGAACTTAATTTTCTAATCAGTAACACATACTGGACTCATACAATAATTTTAAAGGTCCTACAAAATGTAGTCCGATAATATTATTATATTAATATGCACTGGACGTGCTTCACTGCCAGTATAATCATATACCAAATTACATGAAAAAAAAGGAGGGAACAGCAATTGCATGTAGTAAAGGGTTGAAGCTTATTAGTTATTATAAAGTATAAACCACCATGCAGTGGAAGCCGAAATACTTCTCAGACTCCTTTAGATACAGCTAGCAGAGCAGAACAAAAGAAGTTCTCAAGGATGATTAACGTAATTGTAGCCGCAAGGGGGTCCTAGTGCACAACTTTGCCCGGAATCTGAAAGAACACGAAATTAATGTCGTATAATCAAGGCCTTTGAAAAATGTTGTATATATTTTCTTTCTTTCTTTTTGAAAGGAAGATAGTCATTACCCGAATACAGTAATAATTCAACCAAATTAAATTCAGGTATTTGAAGTCAATGTTTTTCTTTTACAGAGCACAGTTGTGCTGAAGATTAAAGTCTTGTATGTACAACACATATACGCTCACCTGTCCACATTTAAAGACAAAAGAAAAAAAAGGCAATACGCTCACCTGTCCATATTTAAAGTATTGTAAAACATATCATAGATCATGTTAGATATATTATGGTCTAAGTGGCCCAAATTAATTATACGCTCGTGTGTTTTTAGAATAATTAATTTAACTTTAGGTTAGTCTATGATTAATCTAGCCTCAGTTAAGTATTCTCTAATATATAAATCCTACATTGGTTTCATTGTAACACAAGTACTTAATATAATATGTAGTCATCTAGGACTTTCATACCGTGAACATAGGCCGTTAAGCCAAACCACATGTGTATTATCTTTTTCATACTTCCGTTTATCATTCAATTGTCATACAATCACACAACAACTTTAACAAAGTGGATGTTATAAATTGAAATTCTATCGTATCAATAAAAAAGAAAAGAAAAAAAAAAAAAAAAAAAGAATATAGATGCATGCCCTCTTACCAATTTACTAGAATTTAGGACTAACGAATCAAAGCACATTCACATAAAATAAAAATTAAAACATTCACACGAGAGATAAGTTAAGTGTGGTGCACATTCACATAAAATAGGAATTAAAACATTCACACATGAGATAAAGCTATGTGTGGTTCATCCAACTTCATGCTCCCATTCACTAATAATATAGCTTTATATAGCTTGTTCATCAAAAAAATATAGCTTTATATAGCCTTATAGTTCCAATAGCCTTATAGTTTAATTAGCATCTTCTTATGCATAAAATGCTTGGAGGTCTAGGGGGGAAAGAGTATAAGCTATATGTGGAGTTAGTAGTATAATGTAATTATTTCAATACAACTTTATCGTTTTCTGAAACATTAAAAACAAACTATAAAAACCAAGAATAAGGGCAGATTAATTACCTGCCACACCAAGCTGAGAAGTCTCGCTTCCTCCACTTCCTTCCACTTTTGAGGCAAAGAGAAGAATCAAAATGAAGAGAACCATTGAAATGAACTTCGTAAAGGCCATTGTTTTCGCACATAAAAGCATATAAGTCTGCAACATGATATATTGTATATATAACCGAAGAGCAGCTTCGTTTCGTTTTCTTAATTATCTCATTCAAAGTCTTCTTTGATTGGGGTAAAGTTTTCAAAGTCTTTCTCTTTGCCATGTCTATTAATGTACAGTTTATTTTGAAAATGTCAAACCTAACTCCCCATGGCGACCTTATTGAGGATCTAAAAGTTGAAGTTTGTTTAACAAGAAAATGGATCAAACTATTAATGTGTAATTTAGTTTGGTGATGAGTTCAAGCTCAACTTGTGTTGGAGGTAAATTTAATTGAATATTCATGAATTTTTAATACTAAACTTGATCACTTCGACTCAACTCATTTACAACCATACTTAGCTGTTACTGACCAAATACCTCCAACTCCCCTAGGTGGCTACGGCGCTACGCGCTTGCCTAAGCCTCTCCAAGCCTCCACTCTTTAAGTCACACACATTATACTCTCGAAATATCTAATAATTTTCGAACAATGTGTCCCTAATGAAGGCGCATAAGTGTCCTCATAAGACACTACCACATTTCCTCATTAACCCCTGCAACATTTCCTTCTTAAGGACTGCAACAAAGTCACTGTATGAGTGTATGACACTATCTTTCTTCTCCAACAAATAAAAAAAAGGATTTTACTAATGTGTGCTCTTAGGGCACACGTTAATTTCTATTTTTGAAAAAAATTTCTCGAGAATTGAAAAAGTAATGACAGCTTTTCCAATTTTCGAGAAAATGTTTCCAAAAATAGAAAGCTAATGTGTGCCCTAAGGGCACACATTAACCGGACCCATAAAACAAAGTCACACTATTTGACTCCCATGTGTCATGAGTTGGTTAGTTACCTAACCATTATTGACTCACATTAAACCTTCCTTGACTGACATGACCTTTTAACCAGTAATGGTTTTCAGACAAGTGCAAGTCCCGTATAAAAAAAGAAGATAGACTTAACTCAGCTCTTTTGCGGCATCTGTTAGTATATAATTTTACAAAAAATTTGAGACTATTCCTATGAGAAATATAAAATATTATAAAGGAATTAGTTTTTTTTTTTTTTTTTTTTTTTTTCTATATAAAATTTTTAAAAATATTTTATAAATTAATGCCCTTAAAATATGTATTAAATTTTCTCATATAAATATCCATTAAGGGAATGATTTAACAATTCAATAGTTCAACCCTTGGTTCATTAACCATTATATATATATATATATATATAAAAATTAACTAAAAATAGGACGCTTGATTTTTTTTTTTTTTTTGTTGTTGAGGAAAAGGACACTTGAATTAATTGTTAGACTACTTACTTCTTATTCCTTTCTTAATCTTAGAACATATTTATTAAATTTAATAAAATTTTTTGTTATACTTCTATCGGTTATAAAAATACTTTAATTATGTCTTTGAACTATGTTTATAATTTTTTATACTAATTTTTATCATAATAAATATTGTGTACTTGTAAAATAATAATAATAAAAATTTTGACTTGATCCATCAGGAAACAAACGGCTAACTAGTTTTCTTGTTAATTTTGATTGGCATTTTTTAGTGTTTCCAACGAAAACATTCCGAACTCAAATTCTTCCTTGTGTCATGCAAGGAGTTTAATTCCTTTGTTGTTTGCCGTGAAATACAAGGACTTGTAAACTAAGTCCCACTTGGTTTAGGACTTGAGGTAGCTGACCTATGCTAGTATATATGTACATAGGTTCTCTTGTATTTGGGTGGCCGTATAATAGTGAGAAAGAGTGGTGCTACAAGATTAGTGCAAATGCCTCTATTCTTTGTGTGAGAGAGTCAATGGTGTATTTGGGGTTTGGGTCTTGTGAGAGTGACTGTGTGTTACTATTGTAATCTCCTTATTTTATAGTGGAACTTTCTCTATCGCTACCTATGGATGTAGGAATATATGCAAGAAACTTGGCCCATCTTTGAATGCTTTGAATTTATCCCATTATTTCCCCACACATTTTTTGTTTATCAGACCTCCAATGAACTCCATGCACAAAATGAAAATGTAGGGGCAGATTGGATCTCCCTGTCTAATGCCCCTTGATCCTGTTTATGGTTAAAAGAATCCAATCTTTCACCATTAAATAGAAGGGAATTGAAGTGGAAGTCGTTATACAACTCAAAATTAGCTCAATGGTCTCGGGACAAAAACTTTCTCCAAATCAATTGTAATAATCATGAACCCTCCTTCATCCTTGCCTTTCATTTTGTTAAGATAGTAGAGTAGGTCCTGTGCTATCACAACATTATCTGTTCCCCTTTTGCCTGGAATGAAAGCTATTTGGAGAGAGGAAATAAGGGAGGATAAAAGGGGTTCTAATCCTTTTTTTTTCTTTTTTTTTTCTTTTTCTTTCTTTTTTTTTTTATTTTTTATTTTTAATACAAATGGGGTTTTAATCTTAGAGTCCTGTAAAATGGGTTTTTTTTTTTTTTTTTTTTTTTTTTAGAACATTTTTTGATAAACCATCTTAGGGAAGTTTTTTTAATTTTTTTTTTATAGGAATCTTAGGAAAGTTTTGATACTACTTTCATGGAAAATATAAAAAAACTGTCAAAAGAATTAGTTTTTTTTTTGGGTAAATTGCAAATTACACCTCTAAAGTTTGGGAGCATTTGGATTTTACACCTTGAACTTTTAGAATTTGAATTTTAGCCATTAATGTTTGGGGGTGTTTTGATTTTACATCTTAATGTTTCAGAATCTAAATTTTACCCCTAAATTTTAAGAGTATTTGGATTTTACTCGCTAAATTTTAAGGGTATTTGGATTTTACACCCTAAAGTTTCAGAATTTGTGGGTGTAAAATCCAAACACTCCCAAACTTTAGGGAGAAAAATCCAAAATTTGAAATGTCAAGGTATAAAATTCAATCACCCCCAAACTTTAGGGGATAAATTTCAAAATTTGAAATTTCAAGGTGGAAAATCCAAACACTCCCAAACTTTAGATGGTAAAATATAAATTTTGAAATGTTATGGTATAAAATTTAAACACCCCCAAATTTAGGGGATAAATTTCAAGCTATAAAACTTTGGGTGTAAAATCTAAACACTCTTGAACTTTAGGGGTGTAATTTGCAATTTACTATTGTTTTTCTTTTTAAATAAAAAGTTTCTAAATATATTTTATAAACTAATGCCGATAGGAGCTCCATTAACTTTTCCCTTAATTTTAAAGCCAAAATCTTGGACACAATTTTATATATAGTGTACAAGGGCTTATGGGGGCGGAATTGGTTTCCTATCTTAAAAGTTACTTTATCAATTATATCATAACATTTTATAACACACGCAACATCCCAACTTTTATTTATCTCATCTATTCATTAAAATATTAATTTCACCAATGCTTCCTCTTCATAAAAAATAATTAAAAATACCCACCCACCACCATAAAATACAATATAAACCTTTTACAAGTTGTTATAGTGCCATCATAAAAATAGGATGGCATTGTAGCACAATTGCAAATGTTTTTGCAATTGCAAGACCGAGTAATGGGGGGTTTTGGAGCTCTAATTCTAAACATTACCAATATATGGCATTTACAAGACCCAATGTGAATGCTCTTAGGTTTTATTTAGATACTAGGGATGCATTCATTAGCACAGATATTTTTTGCCTCCACTTTTACAAATCCTCCCACAATCATCTAAAAACGTTGGAAAAAATCCCCACATGTATGCTATCAAGACTAGGAGCTTTGAATGGTTTAATTGACTTTAATGCATTTAGAATTTCAAATTCAATGCATTTATTAGAGTTTCAAATTCATAGCTACTTCATGCCTATAAATTCCTTGATGAGTCTACCTCTACAAAGAAAAATTAAAACAAATTTCAGCAAATCAGGAAAGTATTATCATTTTTTTTTATACAAGATAGAATTTCTACTTTAACCTAATCTAAGTGTATATGTGTGTGATGCGCCCTCCTGGAGACTTGAACCCCGGCCCTTGCCCCCACACCCCACACCCTACAATCACTTATACTTGTGGAGTGACCACTGCACTAGGGGTGCGCGGTGATAAATCAGGAAAGTATTATTGAGAAAGAGCAAAGTTTAGACTTTTATAGTTTCATCTATTAGCCACACACTGTTTAAAAAAAAAAAAAAAAAAATCTATTAACTACATACGTGTCGCATCTCATTGAATTTAATATGTGAAAAAATAAATAGTCCTACTTTTTTTTTTGATGAACAAAATATATAGCCATACAGTTGTTAATCTTGAATCTTTTTTAATGTAATCGATAAGCTTTTTAGGTATAATCACACATAAATTAGTAAAAACATTATTTATTTAGGGTCCTGTTAATGGGTGCTGCACAGCACCCGTTAACTGGTATAAAATTACAATAAAATACTCATGTTTTATGGGTAGTAGGAAAAAGCTGACTATGTGTTAGGCCTGTGTCAATTTTGTTGGAGAAATCAAGTTATTTTGTAACCAGACCAAAATACCCTTTAATTTTTTCCAATACCTTCATCTAAAACCGATTAGCTTTATGCCTTTATCTCTAGAGTCACTAACTTTTATTTTTTTTGTCCTTCTAGAGGAGTAGATGTTCCCGTTTCTTTTTTTCTTTTTTTTTAAAGGATAATACTATGCTCCCATTATTTTTAAAACAAAAATATAATGAAAACAGTTTTTTCATGACAAATTTTATAATATATTTAAAGTGGTCAATTAGATATTCTAAATTCAATTATTCATGAAATTGAAAAGAAAAAAAAAGGAATATATGTGTGTGAATCTAGTTAAAAGAAGAGTCATTTCTGACAACTTGTGTCATTGTTGTAGACGCTGCCCTGAAACAGGTGTGCATGTGTTGTGGGAGTGTGGCGTTGCCCAAGACGTGTGGGCAGGGAGTTTGGTTAGGCTTCAAAAAGTTCCAAATGGCCAAACGGACTCGTTGCAGCTGTTTGAGGATCTTATGGACAGGCTTACAAGGCCAGAATTCGAGCTTTTTCTCGTTCAGGCTTGGTTTATATGGAATCAAAGAAACACAGTGGTCCATGGTGGGAGTTTTAAGGAACCAGGTTGGCTTAACAAAAGAGCTACTGAGTTCTTGGAGGAGTTTCATCAATCTCAAGTGTAGCTGTCTATCTCAACACCCACATCATCCAGGAATTTTTGGCAACCCCCTCATGTATCTGTGTATAAAGTGAACTTCGATGCCGCCATTTTTTCTGATTTGAATTGTTCAGGCTTTGGTGCAATTATTCGGAACGAGCAGTGGCGGACCCACACACAAGGGTGGGGGCCAAGGCCCCCCCAAAATTTAAAAAATTTAATTTATAGTATGTATATTATTTACATTTTAAAAAATGTTGCATGTAAAAATTGAAGTTGGCCCCCCCAAATTTTGAGTCATTTCAATGGTGCTCTTAAAAAAAATAGAAATTATATTAAAATCATATAATTTAAGAGGTTTAACAAATTAAACTATGTAGAAAATGATAAAATTTTGTACATGTCTAATAGAAGAAATACATGACTTTCATATACTCATTAAAATTTAGAACATGATAAATTTTCTTAGTAAATTAATTTTTATATGTGTGTGTGTAGAGGTTTGTTTTAACTAATATATTAGCATCATAACTTGGCCCCCCCAGACCAAAATTTCTAGCTCCGCCCCTGGACAAAGGGGAGGTGATGGCAGCTATGTCGGTTAAAGGGCCACCTGTTACTTGCAGCGAGGAGGCAAAGGTTCTTGCTTGCAGAAGAGCGTTGGAGTTCTCAGTTGATGCAGGCTTCTCAAACGTGATCATTGAGGGGGATAATGAAAACGTTATACGGGCTGTTTCTTCTCCGTCTCGGAATCTTTCTTGGCTGGGCAACATCTACGAAGATGTTAAATGGCTTATGCGTGGAATGCAAGTGGTTTCTGTCAACAGTGTTAAGAGGGGGGGAAATGAGGTAGCTAATGTATTAGCTAGACATGCTAGGATTATTGTTGATGAGATGTTTTGGATAGAAGACTCCCCTCCCCCAGCTGTTACTGCTTTGTACTATGATTCTATTAATATTCAATGAATAATACATCACTGAGGTGGCTTCAAAAAAAAAAAAAAAAAAGGAATATATATATATATATATATATATATATATAAATTATACTATATAATAAAAGTTAGGCTTAGAAACCGTGGTTGTGTCAAGTGGTTTCACTAAATTGCAGAAATTTTGTTAGATTTTAAAAAAATATATATATATATATATATATATATATATTGTCCTTATCTTCTTCTTCTATAATTTCTAAGTTGATAAAATTTTAATTTGATTACAACTCAAATTCTTCATCTAATCCTTTTATTATTAATTTATCTATAATTTCTAAGTTACTAAAAATCTTTATATTACAATCCAAATTCTTTACTATTTATTTTTACTTAAATTATATTACTACACAAGTATACAGTTCATTAGAAAAAGAAAAAGAAAAAAAGCAACAACCCAAGTTTATCTATTCATACTGATTTATCAAACTATTTTTTGGATAAAGTAAAAAAAAATTGTAAATAACGTACGTACATCAACGTTTTCTTTTTTCTATTCATTTGAACTTTTTTTATTCCACTTTTTTATGGGATAGCAACAAAACACATTGATTAGAAATCTTAATTCCAATAGGATTTAAATTCTATATCAAGTAGAACTCTACCTATATATATCTGGAGTGAAGTTTACTCCCATATGTGAATGCCTAAATCCTATGGCAATTGACAATGCTGATAAGCATTCTTTCTTCATTATTATTTTTTTCATTTTGTTTAAGCTATTTTTTTTAACTTCAAAAAAATTAATAAAAACTTCTCTCACGCATACTTAAATACATGAATTCAGCTCATTTGTTCTCTTCTACAATAATTGGTTCTGGATTTCGTTACATACTCACACTTTTATCTCTTAAAGTGATAGAGGAAACAAACAAGTACATTCTTTGTTCTTTTTCTACATTTATATCTTAATTTATGATTTGTATTAATTTCTTAATTTTAGATTATGAATAATTTTGATTATATTCCTAATATTAAATTTAAATTATTATTTATAGGTTTTTAGTTGTGAGATGAGCACACCAAAAAAAAAAAAAAAAAAAAAACCAAAACAATGAAGTGAACGAACACTGAATAGAAGAAACAGAAAAAATAAAAGATGAAAAAGACAAAAGGTGGGGCGAAAAAAAGAAGAAGAAGAAAAGGAAAATAAAAAAGTTATGAACAACGTGAACCAAAAAATAAGAAAATATTATTAAGTTGGTTAAAACAAAGTCAAATGCCAACAGTTACCTAAGATGTCCATGTTCAACGTTACAAAAAGAGGGGCAAAAATGTAATTGACTGGGTTGAGAGAGGATTTAAACCCCAAATGTCATGGACATGCTAGGAAATGTTGTCAAAATCGGAATCCTAAATAGGATTATGGGAGGTTGGTGGAATTGTGGCTAGTAAGATCATACATTTTTTAGAAAAACAAAAAAACAAAAAACGAAAAAAAAACAAAAAACACACTAGTAATGACTTTGCTTGTTAAATAATCATATAAATTATGAATTCATTATAATAAAAAAAATAAAAAAATAAAAAAAAATTGCAGAAAATAGATTTAATTCCTATTCCATCAATTGATGCATCTATCCTAACGAAACAAATCAGTAAATTTAAATGCTTATTTTATAGTGACACACAATAGCTAAGCTCAAAATAATACAATTATCTCATTTCTAACAACATAAACATATAATAAATAAATACTTAGGAAGATAATCATTTTTTGATCCCACATAAATAAGACTATATGGAATAAGTTTGTAATTTAAAGTGAAATTTGTTTTTGATATTTTTAGTTTACATAGAGGTATTTTCAACACTTCAACATTGTTTAAGGCCCATTGGATTATTTCTATCCATTAGGTTGATTGGGTTTTTTTTTTTTTTTTTTTTTTTTTTTTTTTTTTTTTTTTTTTAAACCAACCTAAAGCAAACTTGGATTTTTAATTAGTAGGATCTTTCATGAATGTAGGATCAGTTAGATTTTACCGATCCTACTTACAATCCTGAAAATGCACGATCTTAGTTGTCTTACTAAAGTAGCCCTACTTTAGGGAGAAAAGTTACAAGACCCCAAATTTTAGGGGTGTATTTTACACTTTAGCCTTTCTCATATATAGTAAAACCATTGAATACTTATTTTTACCCCTTCACAAATCAATGAATTTTACTACGAGTGGAATTATTAATTATAATAAACTATAAAATTTTTATTATCTTCACGAGCTTATTCACAGATATATTATTATGTTTGAGCTTAGCTCGTTTAATAGTCAAGCTTAAATTTGGCTTAATTTTGGTTTATTTGTTAAACAATTGAACATAAATAAGAGAAAATGCAAGATTCTTTCTCCTAGTTACAATTTAAAGACAGAGTAAAAGAAATATATAGGAATGATGTAATCTAAGTCTTAAGTTGAGTCAAGTTTGAATTGATATTTTTTTTTTCAATTCGTCTTACTCAAAGCAACCCACCATATTTTTAAGTTTATTTTGTTACCCTTATTTTAATTTTAAGTTTGATTTATTTTTGAGAATTGGTTTTGATGAATTTAGAAATTGGAATATATTTAGGCATATTATGTGAATTTTAATAATATATATTGAAAAGAGAGTGCTTACAAGAGATTGAACATATATAAGTATAACCAGTCGACCCAATCCAACCAAAGCCATGCATGTTTATAAGAGATTAAATATATAAGTTTATTTTGAATTTTTTTTTACTATGCCACTAATTTTATCTATGTATTCTTATTTTTTTTTTAGATAAATTTTTTATTTAAATGTTCCATCTCATGAATATTTGAATTAAGGAGTCTTATTTCTTTTTTAAAAAGTTTTTTTTTTTTGGAGCCTAAAGCATAATAATAATAATTAATAAATAAATAACAATTGGTTGACGTTACCTTCATGTTGCACCTGACACAGCTGTGTAGGAAGGGAGAAAGTATACCATGTTTCGGTAATACCAACTTAGCATCTGTTTTGGTATTTCCTACCCAATAAATGAGTGACACATGTTTCAAAAAACCACATCAGAATCATTTATTGGAATAGTCTGATGTGGTTTTCTGAAACAGGTGTCACTCATTTATTGGGTAAGAAATACCAAAACAGATGCTGATTTGGTATTACCGAAACATGGTATACTTTCTCGTAGGAAGGGGGAAAAAATCAAAAGATAAGGATAAATGGGAGAGATAAAAAGGAGATGGTAAAAATGGTTGAAAGGGTATTTAAGTAAAAGCATGCAATATTTGTTGTTTTTTATGCCGCCTGACACGCATCATTAATGTGTTGTTGTTTTTCTTGATTTCTCAATTAAAATAGGGCTAATTTAGTAAAATCATGAAGACTTAACAAAAGCCATTTATTTATATGTTTTTGTTGCTTCCTAATAGAATTGGACCCAATAAATTTCCTCTAGAGGAAGTACGATGACACCTATTATGCACGAATAATAATTGCTGTATTGATGCATTGAACAATGTAAGGTTGAATTTAATCAACCATCTAATTGGCTTTATTCCGTGACCAATTTGCTTGTAATTTAGCACTTAGTAACCCTGTATTTAAGCACTTAGTAACCCTGTATTTAGGTGGGAAAATTGTAAGGGTAGTGTGTGAGAAGATGTGAAGAAAAGCTCAAGAGTGTGCAAGAAAAACAGAGGTTCGCGGCTAGGGCTCGCGGGTGGATCGCGACTGGCAAGCCGCCAAAAGCTGTCACGTGAGAGGCACACTGGGAAGCTGAAGGGTCGCGCCAGCTGTCACGCTACAGGACAAAAGTCCTAGGCTGGCCAGGCCGTTACGTCGCGACTTGAACTCGTGACTTGGACAAGCCGCGAGACCAAGTCACCAGTTTACCCTGTTTGGCAAAAACTGACGTTTTGCATTCCCTTCTCACCCTACTATATATACACCCTTATACCCACTAAATTGAGAGAGCTTCCAGAGAGAATTTTGTGAGAGAAAACCCTAGAGAAAAACAAGATTGCCTCATCCCCAATCTTTACCTTAGAGACTCTACAAATTTCTCTACTCTCTTCCTCTCCATTGTCATACCCTTGAGAGGTTATTTACCAAATCCTTATCTCACCACACCCACGTCTGTGAGAAGGTCCATTTGGTGCTTAGGGAAGCAGTTTGGAAAGGAACCAATATACATTGGTTGATGCTATGGTCAAGTAGCGGAATCCGGGAAGCTAAAGAAGAAATAGGTTCGGCGTAACCTCGTTGGAGCAAGAAGCTTGGAGGGCTTAGGTACTTGGGTAGATTAGGCTTGGAGGGTCTTCTGCTGTTCATGTATCCTAACTATATTCTTTAGTGGATTTTATCACCGCTTGGAGGGCGGCGGAGAGGTTTTATACCGAGGACTTCAGTTTCCTCTTCGATAACACATCGTGTGTTGTCCGTGTGTTTGCATCTTTCTTTCCTTTATCTTTGCCTTATATTTACTGCTGTGGATGTGTTTATATTTGGCTTAGATTGTTTGTCAATTCTGTTACAAGCTTGTTATCTTATTCCGCACATTAATTGTTTGATATAAAGCTTGAATTGGTAATTTTGTAATTTGGGGTCTAAACATTCAAGGGTGTTTCATACCCATTTTGAACTTTCAAACAAAATTATAGAAAATTTTTAATGTCAATGCCCTAGACGGATGGATTTACACCAAGTGGGCATGGCCCTCCTGGCCAAACTTTTTGAAATGTTGCATACTTATCTGGACTACCTCAAATAATTCCATACTACAAAAGATTCTCCTTGAAAAAAAAAGGGTAATTTCTTTGCATTCAATCATGCCCTCTCAATTTCCCTAGACCGACTGTGATCCACTTTCCATCAACCGATCTCTGACAGATTTTGATTTTATTTTGCATATGACCTTTCTTTACTCAAATCATTTGCTTTCCCGCTTAAGTTTTCAAGTATAGATTCAAAGTTTGGGATTTGTTTTCCAATTTGAGGCTCCCATATAGCACATAAAAAGGTATTTTCATGTCTTGAACTATGTTTTTATACTACTATTTATCATAATATATATATATATATATATATATATATATATATATAGTACACATGTAAAAAAATAATAATAATAGTTTTGACTTAGTCCATTAAAGATAAATTCTTGGTCCAGTTTTTATTTTTTTTTATTTTTTATTTTTTTAAATTTTTTTTAATACACATTTTTAAGTGAGGGAGGGCATAATCAAATCATGGACGTCTCACTTGAAAACATTAGACTGTCATTGAGTTAATTACAAGGCCCTTATTCTTTAGCCCACCATTTTTTTTTCGAGAAATAGACACACACAAGGTAGATGAATGAGATTCTAACACAAAATTATATCATAAATTCTACTCAAAAGTTATGATAGTTTTTAGTGTGTATTTTTTTAGTCCATCAACTGAGTATATGCTTGATCCCAACTAAAGAAATATCAAAGTCTATACGAGATTAAATGCCACGATGGGTAATATTTAAAAACATTCAATCACCAAATTATTCTGGTTTCCGGTGTAAACCCTAATTGACTTTAAGGCCATATTATCTTCCTGATATCCTTCAGTTATAATCAAATGCCACTGCAAATCCTAAAACGAGATGTCCTCATCCTTGTTGACATTAAAAACTAGCTTAGAGCTTTCCCAGGCCTCCTGAGCTTTCGGACAACACCGCAAGACATGACTCGTGGACTCTGAAGCTTTTTTGCAAACCTCACAACCATCTTCTTGTATCACCTTTCTCTTCCATAGATTAGATTTTGTAGGCAAAACTTCGCGGCATGCTCTCCACCCAAAATGACGGACTTTGTGCGGCACAGGTAGGCTCCATAGTTTTTTCCAAAACCTCCGAGAAGAGCTGTTATCTGAACTGGTCCCTCGATTGACAGAAATAGCTAGCTTCACTGCCAAGTTGTAGGCACTTCGCACAATGAATAAGCCATTCCGCGTTTCCGTCCATATCATCTTGTCATCAGGTAGTCGTGAACTTAGAGGTTTGGCCTTGATGGTTTCAGCTTCATAAGGTAGGAACAAAGAATCTACGATTGTGGTTTTCCAAGAGGTAGTAGCAACATCAATGAGTTCTTGCACCCGTGTATCAGCTTGCAGAAAAATTCTTGGGGAAGACACTGCATATGTCACGGAACAGGCAGTCATCTATCTCCCCACACACGGATATCTGCATATTTCCCACCCTCCATCTCAATCCCTCCTTCACCAAGTTTTGTGCCGCCATTATGCTCCGCCAAGTGTAGGATGGATTATGACCAAGGGATGCATGTATAAAGTCACATCTAGGAAAATATTTGGCCTTCAACACTTTGTAAACAAGTGACTCATTCCCCATCTGCAACCTCCGCCCTTGCTTTGCAAGGAGTGCCATATTGAAGAGCTTTAAATTCTTGAAATCTAGTTCGCCACATGCCTTCGGTTCGTACATCTTGTCCCAACTAAGCCAGGCCATCTTTTTTTCCTCCTGTTTTTGCCCCCACCAAAAGTTTCTGATCATGCTCGTTAGTCCATCATAAAGAGAATTTGGCATCTTGAAGCAACTCATTGTATAGGTTGGAATGGCTAAAGCCACTACCTTAATGAGTCTTTCCTTCCCTGCTTTAGATAGCATTTTCTCCATCCATCCTGCCAATTTTTTGCCAAGCTTCTCCTTAATATCATTGAAGGTATTCCTTTTATTTGTCCCAACTAGTGAAGGTAATCCGAGGTACTTCTCATGTTGTTTGATGACTTGCGCCCCAAATCTTCTCTTTATCTCCTCTTGAATCTCTTTAGGAGTATTTTTGCTGAAATAAAGAGATGTTTTTGCCCGGTTCAACTGCTGGCTTGATGCTTTCTCATATACACCTAAAATCCTTTGAAGTGAGTCGCACTCCTCCATGGAAGCCTTGCAGAAAATAAGGCTGTCATCTGCAAAAAATAAGTGAGACAATTTTGGACCCCCACGGCATACTGCTATTCCCTCCATTGCTCCAGCATTTACAATAGCTTTGATAAGGGATGATAGCCCTTCTGCACACAACATAATCAAATAAGGTGATAGGGGATCACCCTGTCGGATACCCCTAGAAGTGATGATGCAGCCTCTAGGATTTCCATTAATCTTTATGGCATAGGTAACAGAAGTGACACACAACATTATCAGCTTTCTCCACTTTTCTGCAAATCCCAACTTTTCCATGATTTTCTCCAGGCATACCACTCCACCCGATCATATGCTTTACTCATGTCAAGTTTCAGAGCCATCGCACCCTCCTTTCCTTTTTTCTTCTAGTTAATATAATGCATTGTCTCAAAAGCAACCAAAACATTGTCAGTGATTAGTCTACCATGTACAAAAGCACTTTGTGTATCACTAATAATTGCAGGGAGGACTTTTTTAAGCCTATTAGCTATGGCTTTTGAAGCAATCTTATAGACAACTTTACATAGACTAATAGGCCTATAATCAGTTACACGTTTTGGTTCTTTTACTTTTGGTATGAGCACAATATGGGTTTCATTAAATTTAGGGGGAGAAATACCATGTTTGAGGAAATCAAGTACCGTTCTTGTGACCACAGGCCCACTTATGCTCTAAAAATGCTGGAAAAAAAGTGGAGGCATTCCATCCGGACCTGGCGCTTTGAGGGGGTACATTTGCTTCAGAGCTAAGCGAACCTCACTTTCATTAAAGCTTCGGGTCAGCACCTCATTCACGGACCTTGACACCTTCGGTTGGACTGCATTGATCAACTCAGTGAAATCTTCAGGATTACTAGTTGTGAAGAGCTTATTATAATACTCCACCACAATTTCCTCCATCTTTGAGTCCTCTTCTTGCCAAATCTCATTAGCATCAAATAATCCCTCCATGTGATTTTTCTTTTGTCGAGCTGAAGCTTTGGCATAAAAGAAGCTTGTATTCCTGTAACCTGCTTGGAACTAGTTCAACCTTGATCTTTGGCGCCACATTTCATCTTCCTTCTCTAGCCAGCAGTTCAACTCTATTCTGTGTTCTTCAAAGCTCATATTAGATCTGGTGATGCAGGTTGCAACTCAAGCCATTCCAATTTTGACTGTAGTTCTGAGACTTTCCTCCCTACATTCCCAAACTCCCTTCGGTTCCAAGCTACTAAATTAGACTTGCGCTACTCCACACAGCTACTCAGTACCCAATCCGTGGCAAATAATTCACCCTCCTCCTAGGCCTTTTTAACAACTTCATCACATCTTCGATCCTTTAACCACATAAATTCAAATGTAAAAATCTTTTTTGCTTTTTTCTACCTTTGCCTATTCACCATATGGAGGGAGAGTGGAGAGTGATCAGAAACTGATGAAGAAAGGTGGTATAACTTTGTAGAAGGGAAAATGTCCAACCAATTCTGAATTGCCAAAGCCTTATCCAACCTTTCCCTGATTTGAACCCCATTTGCCGTTGATAAAACCATGTGAATATTGGACCTATGAATCCCACATCTTGAAGTCCACAATGATTTATAGCTCCATAAAGAGTTCCATCTATTTCCTCGGCCTCGTATTACCTCCTTCCTTCTCTGAAAGCCCTGTTATTTCATTAAAATCCCCAATGGCAAGCCATGGTAATTGAGAAGTGCCCATCAAGTGCTTTAGTTTTGTCCATGATTCCAACCTCCTTGCTATCTCTGGATTTCCATAGAAACTCGTGAGATGCCACCAACCAACCTCTAGTCCTCCATCTACCCATGCATCAATATGGTCATTGGAGTATGTCTGCACCTCTATCTTCACATCTTCTTTCCATAATAATGCCAATCCGCCACTATTACCATTGCTAGGAATGATTAGGCCATGCTTCAATTTGCATTTTCCTTTACCTTTTCCATCCATTCTCTCTTTGATTTTGTCTCCATTAAGAAGACAATAGTGGACTCTTCTTTATTCACCACTTTTTCCAAGGCTTTAACTGTCTGGAGTTTCCCAAGCTCCCGGCAGTTCCAGCTCAAGAGACTTATTGGGTTCGGCGGGGTTGCATTGCAACCTCCGCCGCTCTTGGTATGTCAGAAAATCCATCCACCTTTAATTTCTTCTCACTCGCCTCTAGAGCTGTTGCCTCCTTATCTATTCTGGTCTTTCTCTTCAACCCCACTTCTACTTCCATAGGTGCTCCGAAATTAGGATTTTGGATTTTTCCCCACTTTTTTTCCAAGTTCCACGCTTTGGATTATCCTTATCCGAAACACCACTCACTTTAGGTTGAGTTGCTGACTTGGGCTTAGGCTTTTGGATCTACTTACCTTTATTTGCACACTTATTGGGCCTGCTTTTATTGTTTCCTTTCACTTTAGTGCACGCATCCCATCCCACATTAAACTCTATCACCGATTTTGCCTCCACAGAATCTCCATTTTTTTGGTTGTCCCACACTGATTGGGGATTTAATATATTGATTTGCCTT
The DNA here is from genome assembly GCA_019022515.1 of Quercus aquifolioides. NCBI lineage: Eukaryota > Viridiplantae > Streptophyta > Magnoliopsida > Fagales > Fagaceae > Quercus > Quercus aquifolioides. The sequence goes on along the minus strand of CM032335.1, from coordinate 1,123,320 downwards.
ATCTTCTAAGACTTCAATCTTAATTAGATTTTCCTTGTTATCACTCCCTTGAATTTTTGAAAATTTAGATAACTCCAGTTTTGAATTTGGATACTCGGAGATAGTGTGATCAATATCTGTTATGAGCTCCTCACAATCCGGGATGTGTTCCCTTGTTTAAATTGGATTGACTTTGAGGGAATCTTCTCGGTCCACCAGTGAAGCACCACAACCTTCAATCCCCGACGACGTGGCTTCCATCAGAACATGTGAGCTCTTCGGTGTGGGCTAACTGAATACTGGCTGTTGTTAGGACATATGTGATTCACTTGTTAGGAACATATGTCACTATTTTATGTAATTGGCTAATCCTTTGACAAAACGCACTTTACTTGTATTTGGGTAGATCTAGGATGTGTTTAATACTTCAAGAAACTGTGTTTCAAGATCAAGTGTTGAAGACATGCAAGTCTGTCCAAGATTCAAGCTGAAGAAGTGCCTGTCATTAAAGCTCGACAGCTAGCTCAACAGCTAGCCATCTATCGAGCTTAAGAAGCTGTTTCAGCCCCGTGGCTCGACAGCAGCTCGACAGATAGGCATCTGTCGAGGTTTATGAAAAACAGAATTTCAGATCTGTTTTGACTCTAATCTGTGATTATGTGTTTGGGCTTTCTTTTCTCACAACCCTAGACATATAAAAAGATTATTTTAAGGGCCATCAAAGTGGACACAACTTGCATAAGTGTTGAGCAAAGTTTGTTCAAGCAAATTGTGACCGGAGACAGAGTTTTGCCCTAGTTCATCATTCTTGTGAAGAAGTTGTTGTGTTTGTGCACCGTAGGGTTTTGTAATCAAGCATCTTCTTGATCTTTATCGTGGATGAACTGAAGAACTTTGCAGCCAACAACCTTTTCTAGTTGGTGATTGAAGTCGCATACTGGGATCCGCGCAATTGGTTAGTCACGTACTGGGAGTCGTGCATCAAAAGGAGAAATTGTCACTACAGAACAAGTCCAATTGGGTATTGGGATAAGGGTTCAACTGTAGGTTGGTATAAGGTACTGGGATTCCTTTACTTGTAACCGCTTGTTGTGATAATAGTGGAATTTCGGGAGTGGTGACCTTAAAATCACCCGGTGGGGTTTTTGTCGTATTGGTTTTCCCCATTCGTAAACAAATCACCGTGTCAATTTAATTTTCGCTGCATACTTTAGTTATTGGTGATTTGTTTGTGCTACCACACGCTTTGCATGTTAATTTGATTAATTAATTAAACTTGACTAATTAATCAATTAATTCATCACAAGGGATCAATTCATTTTTGGCCTATCAGCTGTGACTAATTACCATCATGTGAACTTGGTTGCAATCCCATTTGAGCTCCAACTATCATTCGGGACGACGACTTTGATGAACCCATACTGTATCCCTTAACCTCAACTATTACCTTCCTTGCCAGGTTGAATTGAAATGCACGTAACCAAGGCCCAAATTGTTGATCGCCCAAATTGTTGATCGACTACTTGAAGGGAACCCTTACTTCCAAGCCATACTACACACTTCTTGTCATCATGGGAGACTTGGCCACACTAGTAGCAGATATTTGGCAAGCGTTCATACTTAAACGCTGCCCACCCCTCACGCTCATCATCCCAAGAGATTTTTCTCCCTCTACATAATGGCTTTGTAAAATCCACTACAACTCTCACCCTTATGAAGCTTCCACCTTTCATCTCTCCACAGTCCTTTGGAATAATGACCGGCCCTATGGTTTCGCCAATACTTTGCGCTGCCTTGATCGTCAACAGTGCGAATGGGAGGTTATGAATCTGAACCCAAAATGCTATCGTCTCAAACTGAAGCTATGAACTGGGACAACACCATCATATCTTTGAATGGCAACCAAATGTCTATTGAAAGCCCACAGTTCTCCTTGAAGAAATTTCTCTACATCCACCTCTATTTCAAATGCAAATAGTAAGATTTTATTCCCACCATCACTCACCTCAAAATTCCCTTTAGTGCGCCACAGTGGTTGAAAGGTGTTAACCACCGCCTCAAGGTTTAAAGCCCTCAGAGTGAAAAACTTTGCTGCTAGAACAAACTCAAACTTCTTTTAATCCCTTGTTAAATCTACATTCTTTCCTTCTGCCTTTAACAAAGAAAGCTGTTTCCACCTAAGAGCAAGGTTTTCCATTCCTTACCCACAAGACAAGAGCACGAGGGGAAAGAAAAAACAAATTCCTCCTAGCAGCGTAGCTACTAAAAGGTACTCAACGTCCTTCTTGGGGAGAAGGGAAACACTATACTATAGTGGAATAGTGGAGAGAGTGTAGTCACACCCTTACACTAAGAACGCTCTGTATTTTTAGGGTTTTTTTTATTTATTTTATTTATTTTTTTTATGTATTGTTATTTGTTCATGCGTACACATGAATAGTAGTTAGTAGATGCATACGTGCTCCAATGTCTTGGAACAAATAGCCACTCTAAATTCAAATAATTATAACTCATGGTTTTAAAAACTGAAACGGTCAAAGAATTGAAAACAAGTTTGGTTTTCGGTTTTTACCTATTGAACCACCAGTTTTCCTGAGCTGATTTCGAGTTTGGTTCTTGGTTCAATCGGTCAGTCCAATTTGGTTTTTAAAACAATGTTATAACTTATTTTAATCTAAATTTGGTTAAAACTATATCCATTTTGAAGTCATAGATGTCTACTTTTCAATGAAGTATCACTCAAAAAATTCATCATGGTTGAAAAGATATGAGCAAATGAGTGATTAAGTTTCTTTTTTCAGCATCGCCTTATAAGCTTTGAGTCATAATTACTTCCAAACTATCAAGAATGTCTTAATTACCTATGGTTGACTTTTTTAAAGTTTCTCATTAGAAGGTAGGAGACCTCACTGATTGTTGTTCCATTGCTAAATATTATTTCTTGTAAGGGGATGTGTTGATTTCTTAGTGAATGAATAAGCAGATTGTTGCTTGATCTATTACCAAGGCTAAATGCATGCTCTGGCCAACATCACTACCGAGCCTGTTTGGTTGCACTCTCTTCTTGAGGACATGGGCGTTTCCTTTTTTAATTGTCACTTTGAATTATTGTGAAGCTCAAAATGATGTCCCCAATGAATAGAAAAATCATATTGAGATTTGAGAGTGATTGTCACTTCATTGGTCATAATCTCTTTCATGATCTTTTCCAAATTCAACCTGTTTCTTTTGATTTTCTTATCATTTTCTCATGCTTCTGTACAAACTCAACCTCATCTTAGGTTTGCTACCTTAAATTCAAGAGGGATGTTAGATCTATTTGGCCTAAACATGTTATTTTGTAAATTCCACAAATCTGTAAGCCTATACTTGCAAAATAAGTAATCACTATTGGATATTCAAATAGCGTGTAAAACACTATGAACGTTTAGACCCCAATTTACAAATTATCAATTCAAGCTTAATGTCAAACAATATATGTGCGGAAAATGAACATAAGCCGATAACAAAATTGATAAACAATCTAAACCAATTAAAATCACATCCACAACAGAAATTAAATGGCGAAGATTAAGGGAAGAGAGATGCAAACACAAGGACAATACAACGATGTGTTATCGAAGAGGAAACTGAAGACCTCGGCGTAAAATCTCTCCGCCGCCCTCCAAGCGGTCAATAATCCACTAGAAAATGTAGTTGGGATACATGAACAGCAATAGACCCTCCAAGCCTAATCTACCCAGTGTACCTAAGCCCTCCAAGCTTCTTGCTCCAACGAGGTTGCGCCAAACCTTTGTCTTTTCTAGCTTACCGGATTCCGCTATAACCCATAGCATCAACCAATATCAATTGGTCCCTTCCTAACTACTTCCCAAAGCACCAAAAAGCCTTCTCACAGATGTGGGTATGGTGAGAAAAGGATTTGGCTAAGAACCTCTCAAGGATGTAACAATGGAGAGGGTGAGAGTAGAGGAATTTGAAGAGTCTCTATGTAAAGATTGTGGATGAGTCAATCTTGTTTTTCTCTATGGTTTGTCTCTCAAAATTATTTCTAGAAGCTCTCTACTTTTCATGGGTATAAGGGTCTATATATACTGGTGCGTGTTTGGAATGCGAAGAGTCATTTTTCCAAAACAGAGCTGGCTGGCGACTTGGCCTTACGACTTGATTGAGTCGCGAGTTCAAGCCGCGAGCTAACAGAATGACTAGTCTGGACTTTTTGTCCTATAGTGCAACAGCTGACACGAGGCTTCAGCTACTCTGCACGCTTCACTTGTGTGCATCTTCTGGCGGCTTGGCAATTGCGAGCCACCCGCGAGATCCAGTCGTGAGATCCACTCGCGAGTCCCTACTTCACTGCATAATCTTGAGCAATTGTTCACACTCTCTCACACACTACCCTTACATGATCCCACCTAAATACAGGGTTTCTAAATGTTGAATTACAAGCAAATTTGGCACGGAATAAAGCCAACAAAATAGTTGATTCAATTCAACCTTACAACTATAAGCCTGATTTACTGGACAAGTAACTTTACAACAATACGTCAATATCCTTAAACCATAAATGTTTTTATACATTTTCTAATCAGCAGCATATATGGATCAAAGGCCATTTAATAATAGAAAATGTTTATGGATGCCCTAAGGGTGTTGAGGACAAAAATTTTCATGTCATATGGCTTTATTTCATTGGCAACCCGCACCACATCAACATTATCATTGATTTTGGGAAAATCTACTTTAAAGCCCAAAAGAGCTCATATTTACACAAAATGATGCCAAAGCCCACGGTCTAAAACCCATGGCAATATTATCTCATCAAAGCCCGTGGTTCAAGCTCATGACACATCATTTCATTTTCGGCTTATGATCCAAACTTCTGAGTCTCATCGGGGGAATTTTGGGAGTCGTAGTTTGGAAGGCCAAGAAATATGTTCAGTAAAAGCTCCAGTGGTTCAAAGTTGATAAGGGAAAACATGTTGCTTGGCATGTCTTCCCTAATTTCCTGAACTCTGATGGGTCAGTGTGCAATAAGTAACATTTGGTAACCCTCTCATATCACATAATACTTAAATTGATAAAACTCTCCATGCTCTTTACATAAAATTAATGTACATCATATAATATAGGTTTAAAAATATAATTATAGTATTCCATATAAATTATATTATTATTTTCATTTAAATCAATTCTAAGCACATAACTAAATATATATTAATATCTCATATTTAGCATTAAATGCTCTCCTTACTCTCCAAGATTTGGTTAAAATACAAAGAGACCTTAAGTACATCTCTAAAATTTCATCAAATATCAACCAACTAGTCTATTACTTACCAAAATTATATAAGGACTAAACATATACTTTTCCAAAAGAGAAAACTTAGCCAAAAATACCAACAATAGCTCCAGCAAAAGCTGCAACAGCTCCAGCAGAAACAACAACAGCTCTAGTGAAAGCTGCGACAGCTCTAGCAGAAGCTGCAACAGCTCCTGCAGAAATTGGAACACCTCTAGCAGAAGTTGCAACAGCTCCAGCAGCAACTGTAATAACTCTAGCAGCAACTTAGGTAGTTGAAACATGTCCTAAAATGATATCACTTGCCCATTAATGGTCAATCCCAGCAACTGCCTGCTATACCAAAAGAAGTAAGGATCCCATAAAAAAAATCCTACCATTTTGAGCTAAGATCCTTAGCCTCCAGCTGTAGTATTAGAAATAGGAAGGTCCCATAAAGGTTATCTTACCATTTTCAGCCAAACCATGAATTTAATGCCAAATATTTTCCTCCAGCAGAAGATATCATTTAGATGACATCATCTAGTAGCTACTATTGTAGAGCTGACAGCTCTAACAGCAGCATTAAAGTCTCAAACTTTCTTCTTTTGGCTAAAAAACAAAAACCCACTAATGAAACCACTTACTTTGTCAAAGACTTTTCCTTATTTGCTGAATTTCCCTTCAACTAATTCTAATCTAGTTACATACTTGGCTCTATATAAAGAGGACCAAGCTACACACTAAAGGGGGACACCATCCATCCCTCTCTCACCCCCTTATTCTGAAACTTCATTCATTTTGCTGCCACATACACATTTTCATACTTCTCCATCTCTCTTACAAAATCTCTCTTCATAGATAACAACACAACACACATATTACAACACACCATTATCCATTACCCATCTTTCCCACACTCCATTATTCTGAAATATCATCATTTTGCTGCTCATAAACACATCTCCATCTCTTTCTCTATTTCTCTTGCAATACCTCACTTCTTAGAAAACAACATAACCAATGTCATAACACAAAAAACAACTCCAGCAGCAGCTTTTACTACATTTAACCTTCATATTATCTATCTCATACTTCCATATATTTTACAAATACATTCCTCACAAACTACCCATACATACTTTCCACATATATGTTTCTAATCTATCTTACAAACACCATATCTCACAAAACATGTGTATTTCTTACTATCTTCATACATCTTAAAAGATACCCAACACTCTTCCAAGAACATATTACAAAAGCCATTCTCATGAAAGACATATGAACATTAATACTAAGGCTTTTCTCTTAAAAGGCACAAAGACTTCATATTAAAGTCATTCTCATTGAAGATATACATTTCTAATACTTAAAGCTATTCTTATGAAAGGCACAAACTTATAAAATTAAAAGCCCTTCTTATGGAAGGCAATATCACTCATACTTGATTGAAAACTAAAAGAGCATTACATGGGGAAAATCATTAAGTGCATGATAAAGGGGATAAACTTAAACAACCTATGCACATGGTTGGACATATTCTCTCTCCCTCCAATTGCACCCATTTTTCCCTTTCAATCATGAAGTCACCATTGAAAGGACTCATAATATCCTACCACACCGCTGGACTCATTTCATCATGTTGCTGAAATAGTACAAGTCCACTGTTGCTATACAGCTAGAGCTATAAACTGTGAAGATAAGTCATTATATCTTTATTTCTATATTTACATTATTGAATATATTTTATTTTATTATCATTGTACCGCTGTACTCATATTATTATGTCGCTGGAATGTTATCAGCTTACTAATGTGACAAGTTATTTAGACCCCTAAAACAACCAAATTGCGTAGCCTAGATTAATTAGCCAAGTTGATACTTAGTCAAATTAAGCAATTCTAGGTTAAAGCAATTTAACAATCATATCAAGAATAATAATGCAGCGGAAAATAAATAACACAAGATATGATCACCCAGGAAACCACACGGTAAAAACCTGGGGAGGATTTGACCCACCGATCCTCAAGGCAAACCAGAATTCACTATGAAAGAATTGAAGTTCTTACAGAAGGACTACAAGCTCCCCGCTCGACTTCCTAATGCTACCCACCAGTACGAACTTCCTGACACGACCACGCGCAGGCTCCGAATCCACGGACTACTTCTTTCTTGAATTCTTCAATCAGCTACAAGCTCCTCGCTTGCTTTTCTTTTAAGTTCCAATGGTTGCAACTATGTTGATCATCAAGAGATTGACAACCCTAAGTTTATGTGAAGGAAAGCTCCTCGAAGATCTCACAAGAGATTCACACAAACAGAAAATATGAGCAACATAACAATATGGACAACCTCAAAAACGTGGCTAGGGTTTTGTTTATATACCTAGGGTAAAAACATAAAACCCTAAACGTTTAATGAAGTAGGGCTGAGTTGGAAATTCTGCAGAAAATTCAACCTGTACGATTTTCGATCGATCGAGTCTAATCTTCGATCGATCGAGCCAGGCCAAAAGTCCCAAGTACTTCTGCAGCCACTCGATTCCAACTGTACAATAATAAACCAACTTTGAGCAAGCCTAAACAAGACTAAATACAATGTTTTGATCATGGTTTGCCAACATTACAAATTAGAGTTCTAAATACATAAAATCCTAAGACCTTAGAACCTAACAAACTCCCCCTTTGGCAATCCGTGACAAAACCATAATTAAAAGCTCAAAGTTTTACAAGTAAAAGCCCTTTACAAAAGTAATGCTCATAAAATCAAATTCAGCCTAACTACTATCCATCAGTTGCAAGTGTAGACAACAGCTTTAGTTGAATCAACCTGTATATTCCTGAAATACTCAACAAACGCATAAACGCATGTGTGACAGAAAAGAGTAAAACAACAGGTATAACATTCTTGTAAGATTCACACAACACAAAATAAAGACATATATGAATGAACAACTCATAAATATAAGTCAATAAGCAGTGAATCACAAAGCAACAAGAATCAATGAATATAACATGTATATCAATCAATGTTACTCCCCCTAACATGAATATCCCCAAAAATGATATACAAAGTGAAGCACCTAGATACAATCTAAAAAACTCCACAGGCTCCTCAAAACAAAAAGTCTCCCCCTAACTACAAAAACCCCACTACAAGTCAAAAATACCACTCCCCCTTTTTGTGACGGAATGCCAAAGAGCAATCACAAGTCGCCATCAAAAGGAGGTGGTGAGGGTGAATGAAGACGCGCCAAGTCAGCTCGTAGAGCACGAAACTCATCTAGCAAGTCCACCAAAATCTGTCCATGAGCCGCCTGAACGGTCATGACAGTCTCCAAAGTACGACGAACATCGAAGTCGGCCGAAGGAGGTGGAGGAACATCAGCAGCAGCAGCATCATCACCAACTGGATCAGTAACATCCTCACCAGCAAGACCTGCAGAAGAAGAAGGAGGAGGTGCGCTACTAGAGGGCTCAGACCTAGGGTGTTTAGAACCAGCTCGAAGATGAGCAGCCCTTTGTCTAAGAAAAGACGCACCTATAGGAGCAATAACATGAACGGGCTCAGAGGAAGGGAAGCCACCAAGATCAAGATGAAGGAGAATCCTATGAATGAAAATAGGATGTACAAGAGCATGAGCAGAAGATGAACTCCTATAGACATCGTTCAAAGAACGAAGAAAAAGATGGGGAAAGCTAATAGGAGCATCAGTAACCAGAGCGTACAAAAATACACACCTCTCAAGAGGAATGGTGTGAACATGGGAAATGGGCCAGATAGAATGACACGCTATCCTAAAGAAAAGATAGTGTAACCCGGAGAGCTCAGCAGAGGTGATCCGAGGATCAGAACCCCACTGGACAGTAGTCCCAGTGATGTAAGACAAGACATCACTAATCTCGGGAGACACGTCATAAGGATAGACAGGATGTCGAACCAATGGTACCTCTAGAGCATCAGCCACTACCGCAGGAGTAAGGGTGTACTCTACGCCTCGTATCCAACTCTTGACTAGAGTGTTGGAATCATAGATGCGGATAGAGATGTTCGAATAGAACTCTCTAATCAAGGCAGAAGGTGGAGGAGGATCAGAAACATCCACCAAGGGTAACCAGCCCCTACGCTCAAAGTTTGCCCTAATGGCAGGATCAAGTTCCTCTAAGTGAACAGAACGCTCAGCCCAAATTTTTCTCCTAACATTCAGCTTCTCATAAATCTCTTGGTTTTTCTCACTCGAAAACTTCTCACGATCATAGGATGGAGGGGGTGAAGGAGAAGGTGAGGGAACATTCCTACGGGCTCTAGTTTTCCTAGGCATAGTGCTAAGGAAAGGACAGAGACACAAAGTGAAAAACCAAAAAAACAAGAGAAAACAGAACCAAGGGCAGACTGCAAATTAGCACAATAAAAAATATAGAACAAAAATCTATATGATGCATGAACATTAATAATGTTGTGATGCATGATCTAATGCAGTAAACAAATAAGTTCAATTGAGATTGAATTGACAAAATTGGCTTGAACATGGAATTTTTATCAAAAATCCTAAAAATTGAAAACCACTTGTTGAAATTTTTTTACCAAAAAGATGAATTGAGCATTACAAAACACATTACATAGATTATAATGCTTAATTACAACTACACAACAAGTCAATTTCATCAAAATCTTCCCAATTTAACAAAATCCCCAATTCGGATCAAGAACAAGCCCTAGATTTTTCAATTTTTCACCAAACTCAAATTTGATCAAATTAACAGGTAATAATCATGTTAATGAAGTGTCCTCACAAAAACCCAATGATCAATTTCATAAAATAAGGCTTGAATCAACAGAAAATCCCAATTATGCAAATTCCGAAAATTACCCTCAAATGCATGAATATATGCATGAAAACATGAAAATAAATTCAAAAGGAAGGGCACAAGTGTCTTACCAACTTGAGGAGAGAGAGATTTTGCAAAAAGAACGGAGGAAAACGACAAAACTCTTCTGATTTGAGCTTGCCAACGCGGAGAGAGGAAAAAGCTTTGAAAAGTTTTGAAATAGGAACTTTGAAAAAGTCAGAAAAGTACCTTTTAAAAAGCTTTTTCACGATGTTCGATCGATCGAAAATCAGATTCGATTGATCGAAACACACAGTCATTTTGAGACAAATGAAAGCACTTTTTCGATTGATCGAAAATCATATTCGATCGATCGAAACACACAGTCATTTTGAGACAAATGAAAGCACTTTTTAGATTGATCGAAAATCAGGCTGGATCGATCGAAATGGGCAGAGGCTCACTAAATTTTGAGAAAAATCACAGTTTTGAAAGACAAACCACAATTTTGAAAAACAACTCCTCAAAGCATTAAATTATAGAAATAAAATGTATGAGTATGAGATGGAATGCTTTTTCAAAAACCCAAAATTTTAAACCCCAATTTTCTCAAAAACAAGTTTCAATCATTCTTCCTTTGAATATTCTCAAACAACAAATATGTTGTCCACAAATCTCAAGATAATTTCAAACTTGGTTGGTCAGACAAAAAACACACACTAGCATGTACAGTGTTTAACAAAGAGTAACTTGTGTAGTGTGTGATACTAGCAAAAACTTGAGATACATGTGAGGTGATATGTGAATAGCAATCAATCACAAAGTCTACAAAATTCATCACATAGAATTTAAAAGAGACTATCACCTAAAGAGTTACATCTTATAACTCCCACATCTCCTAGAACAAAAGCTTGCAATCATGTAAGTTTCTTGTATTTTTGCCCCATTATTTAGGTGAAATTTGGCATAAAGCCTAATAGTACACACCAGATTAGATTATGTGAAATGGCATCAAGCCTAATAGTACACACTGGTTTGAATTAAGTGAATTGGCATCAAGCCTAATAGTACACACCAGTTTTAAGCATTAAGCATTTAAGCATTTAAAGAGGCTACACCTTATGTTCTTTTTGTGCATGTGCTACACTTTCTCGAGCACAAAATCTTATGATATGCACTAAGGTGTTCATGATTGACTAGTGAACAGTGGTGAGATGGTTATTTATGCCTTTCTCAAAAGGATCAAGTCCGACAGTCAAATAACATGTGACTTCAAGATCAAGACAAAGTGATTAATAACCACAAACATCTTTCCCACACAACATGCACTACAAAGCTTTAACTAGTCAAGTGCAATATTTAAGCTCATCAAAGTTAAACAAGGTACACAGAACATGACATGTGTCAAAAGATAGACCAACCTTGTTTTTCAAAAATCAAGAAGAATAGTGTCTAACATAATTTTTGCTTTCACTTTTCCCTTTTTTTTTTTTTTTTTTTTTTTTTAAAGGAAAACAAATAAATCCTAGAATGAAATGCATGAATGTAATGCAATGCAAGTCCTAGAACAAAAACAACAAAAAGACACAAACCAAAGAACAATGGTCACCAAAGAATAGAGCAATTAAGCACAAGGACCATGTCAGAAAGACTCAGTTAGTTCGAGTCTTTTGCATCCAAAACTTTTTAGATGCACCACGAGCATTGGAGTTCTTATTCACATTCGAGTGATTCCCAACTCCAGGATTGGAATAAAGGTTTAACACCTTTACCAATTCACCAATTAGTGCCATAGGATCATGTGCTTGAGGCACAGGCACTTTTGGTTTAGTTGCTCTCTTATCAGCTTGAAGCTTGTAACAGTTAGGACGAATGTGTCCAGACTTACCACAATAATGACAAACCCAAGCAGGTTTACCATGCATCTTGTCCTTAGATTTGGTAGGCTCCTTAGGTTTGGATTCTCTTAAGTCTACCCTAATCTTCTTAGGTGGTGAAACTTCTAAGGGTTTAACTATCTCACTCACAGGTGGTTTGACAGTTTCACTCACAACCTCACTCACAGAAGGTTCAGAAGAAGAAGAAGGAACAAAAGTAGTGGAATGTGGTCCAGAATCAAAAATGCTTTCAACATATCCTATCCCAGTTTTATCAGCAGGAGACTTTTGAACATTTAGCATGTGATCAAGTTTAGAACTAGCAGATCTAGGAACAGATAAATCATGTTCCAAAGTTCTAACTTTATCAAGCAAAAGCATGTTCTCAGATTTAACATTATTCAAAAGCTCATTAGCATCAAACAATTTAACAAGCAAATTTCTCTTTTCAAGTTCAAGAGAATCAATTTTCTTTAGGCCAAGTTCAACTTTCATAGCATCCTTTGCAGCAACTTTGCAAAGTTTGTTATAGGCCTCTTGAAGATCTGCATCTTCAGAGAGTTCCCCATCAGAAGGGTTCTCCTCAGCAGATATGCTTTCATTGACTATAGCAGTAGCCGTGAAAGCAATGAAGTTTCCATCCTCGTCACCACCGGACTCATCATCAGAAACCTCATTATCACTAAGGGTTACAGCCATAGCTTTACCCTTATTCCTCAAGAATGTGGGACATTCAGATTTCACATGACCATACCCTTGACAGCCAAAACACTGAGGACCCAAAGAGTTATTAGAAGATTGACCAAAATTTTCTCTAGGTTTTTCAAAATTGTTAACCTTAATGGGATCATTCTTCCTAAAATTTCTAGGTTCAGCAGTGTAAGTCCCTCTTGCCTTTCTATTTGTATTCCTCAGAAAGTTCTTAAAGTTTTTGGCAAGATAGGCAATCTCTGTAGCAGAGAGCTCATCATCAAATCCACCACCCTCAACATCATCAACTGACTTAAGAGCCATTGATTTGGATTTGTTCACTTTAGGTAGGTCAGACTCATAGGATTGAAGAGATCCTACAAGCTCATCAACAGGGATGGAGTCCACATCCTTGCTTTCAGTGATGGCAGTCACTTTGGGTCTAAAATCTTCAGTTAAAGATCTAAGAATCTTCCTAACAATTTTAGGTTGATCATAGATTTCACCCAAATTAAAAGCAGAATTGACAATATCATTTAATTTTGCATAGAATTCATCAAAAGATTCATCATCAGACATTCTAATGCTTTCAAATCTAGAAGTCAATTGTTGCAATTTATTAATCTTAACTGCCTTTGTGCCTTCATGCACAGTTTGGAGGATTTTCTATGCAATATGAGCAACCTCAACATTAGAGATCCTCTTAAATTCCTCCATAGAAACAGCATTAAAGATAGCATTCATAGCTTTGCTATTGAAGCTTGCTGCTTCTTTTTCAGAAGTTTGCCACTCACTCACAGGAGTAGCGGGTTTCACCCATCCGTATTCAACGGAATTCCAAACCCTTTCATCAATGGATTTCAGGAATGCTTTCATCCTTACTTTCCAATAAGCATAGTTGTTCCCATCAAAATGAGGAGGAACAAACAAAGAGTGTCCATGCTCCATGACAACAGGGGTCAAGGATCAGCTCAGAGATTAAAAATCTCAAACACAAAGAGCTACCCGCTCTGATACCACTTGATAGGTTATTTAGACCCCTAAAACAACCAAATTGCGTAGCCTATATTAATTAGCCAAGTTGATACTTAGTCAAATTAAGCAATTCTAGGTTAAAGCAATTTAACAATCATATCAAGAATAATAATGCAGCGGAAAATAAATAACACAAGATATGATCACCCAGGAAACCACACGGTAAAAACCTGGGGAGGATTTGACCCACCGATCCTCAAGGCAAACCAGAATTCACTATGAAAGAATTGAAGTTCTTACAGAAGGACTACAAGCTCCCCGCTCGACTTCCTAATGCTACCCACCAGTACGAACTTCCTGACACGACCACGCGCAGGCTCCGAATCCACGGACTACTTCTTTCTTGAATTCTTCAATCAGCTACAAGCTCCCCGCTTGCTTTTCTTTTAAGTTCCAATGGTTGCAACTATGTTGATCATCAAGAGATTGACAACCCTAAGTTTATGTGAAGGAAAGCTCCTCGAAGATCTCACAAGAGATTCACACAAACAGAAAATATGAGCAACATAACAATATGGACAACCTCAAAAACGTGGCTAGGGTTTTGTTTATATACCTAGGGTAAAAACATAAAACCCTAAACGTTTAATGAAGTAGGGCTGAGTTGGAAATTCTGCAGAAAATTCAACCTGTGCGATTTTCGATCGATCGAGTCTAATCTTCGATCGATCGAGCCAGGCCAAAAGTCCCAAGTACTTCTGCAGCCACTCGATTCCAACTGTACAATAATAAACCAACTTTGAGCAAGCCTAAACAAGACTAAATACAATGTTTTGATCATGGTTTGCCAACATTACAAATTAGAGTTCTAAATACATAAAATCCTAAGACCTTAGAACCTAACATAATGTTATAAGACTGGAGCCACAAATCATATAAGGAATAAAGTGATTCTATACCGCTGGAGTTAGAAACATAAGAGATAAGTCAATGTTTTCTCCATCTTTGAAATTACATTATTAAGTATATGTTAACCCATTATTATTGTACCGCTGGATGCAAGTTACTTTAATATCATCTCACTATTTAATAAAATATGGTCTCGCTAATTCTTCATTAATGAACATACATATTAATAAATTGACCTACCACCGTTGGACATATATTATTTGGACATGAACCACCGCTGAACATATATTATTCGGACATAAACCACCTTTGGACATATACAACCAATTGACATATATGATTTGGACATAAAACATTGTTGGACATACCTTATTTGGACATAGACCATTGCTGGACATACCTTATTATATTTGACATGAACTATACCATAGCTGGATATGGACTATTGGACTCATCCCATTATTGGACTTATGACACTTAATTAATTATTTTCTAATATTGGATATCACTTAATAAACATAACAATGATGTTCAACTAATCATCTAATCAAAGCTATTCAATTAAATATATTATTTATTTATTTCAACCATTATCATGATTCTAAAACTTTGGGCTTTATCTATTTTGTAGGCTTAATAAAGCATCGGAAGCCATTGGTCTATGCGGCCCAATGTCAAGTTCCGGTTTGAACTCCCCAAAACAAATCTGGGCCTAGCAGAGTCACACCTCCAGCGCAAGACATGTGGCTACGTGCAAAAACCGCCCCCGATAAAGGGCACATTAATCATGTTATGATATGAATCTTAACATTAGCAAAATTTACACTGTTATCTTTTTCTGGAACATTATTCTTTTTGTTTTATCGTTTTCTTTATTATTCAATACTTGTACTGTACATAACATACAAAAGAGGTTTGATGTTGCCTCTGCGCCGTCTGAAAGCTCCTACCACTAGAGCTATAAATAAATAGAAATGTTTTAATTTGAATAGGTTGGGCTCGAATAAAAAAAAAGGTTTATGTTGGCTTATTTAATAAATGAGTCAAGTTCAAACCTAAATTTAAGCTTAACTAGTAAACAAATTGACTCAAACGTAATAATTCTTTTATTATTATTTTTTTTGGGGGTTAAAAGTGAATAAAGGGATTTGATTTCAGAATTAAATCCCACAGAAAGGGATTTAGTTAGTAAAAAAATGTTTTTTATATAGTTTTTTGGCTAGGTAGATAGTAGGGGAGGAGATAGGTGGGTTTAAGCCGCAAACATTGGATCATAAGAGCACACACAACTGTATGAACAAGTCCTAACCGAGATACCAAATAAAGACCATTTATAATAATTATATGTATCACATACTCAAGTAAAAATAAATGTGCTAAAATATGACATTTTCAACTCTATCCGATGGTTTGAATCAGGGGAAAATGTTTCCCAAGGTAGACTAGTGGAGACAATATTTGAACTCAAGATCACTTGCCCCGATAACATGATAAATAATTGATTACTTAAAACTTAAAAGCTTAAACTATTACAAAATTATGAATTTAATGATTTAATCATAATTCCAATGCAACGACCTTGTTTGCTTAGAGCTACTTATCAAACATTACTTTCAAGAACAAACAAACTACGAATTAAGCAAAAAGGATAATTTTCCGTATGTATGGTGTCACTCAATCTATTATGGAAAACCCAATATTAGGTTGGGTTGGGCTTGTCCTTTTGCCACATGCTTAAAAATTTTAAATAACCTTCTTTTAATTCTGTAAGGTTGAAAAATTTATCAACCATCTTGTTGGCTTTATTCCGTGCCAATTTGCTTGTAATTTAAGCATTTAGTAACCCTGTATTTAGGTGGGATTATTGTAAGGGTAGTGTGTGAGGAGATGTGAAGAAAAGCTCAAATATGTGCAAGATTGCAGAGTTTCGGGGCTAGGACTCGCGGGTGGCTCGCGGCTGCAAGTCGCCAACTGCTGGCACGTGAGATGCACGAGGGGACCTGATGGGTCGCGCCAGCTGTCGCACTACAGGACAAAAGTCCCAGGCTGGCCAGGCCGTTAGGCCGCGACTTGAACTCGCGACTTGGACAAGCCGCGAGGTCAAGCCGCCAGTTTACCCTGTTTGGCAAAAACTGATTCTTTGTATTCCAAAATACACACCACTATATATAGACCCTTATACCCACTAAATTAAGAGAGCTTCCAGAGAGAATTTTGTGAGAGAAAACCCTAGAGAATAACAAGATTGCCTCATCCCCAATCTTTACCTTAGAGACTCTACAAATTCCTCTACTCTCTTCCTCTCCATTGTCATACCTTTGAGAGGTTATTTACCAAATCCTTATCTCACCACACCCACGTCTGTGAGAAGGTTCATTTGGTGCTTAGGGAAGTAGTTTGGGAAGGAACTAATATACATAGGTTGATGCTATGGTCAAGTAGCGGAATCCGGGAAGCTAAAGAAGAAATAGGTTCGGCGTAACCTCGTTGGAGCAAGAAGCTTGGAGGGCTTAGGTACTTGGGTAGATTAGGCTTGGAGGGTCTTCTGCTGTTCATGTATCCCAACTATATTATTTAGTGGATTTTATCACCGCTTGGAGGGCGGCGGAGAGGTTTTACGCCGAGAACTTCGGTTTCCTCTTCGATAACACATCGTGTGTTGTCTGTGTGTTTGCATCTTTCTTTCCTTTATCTTTGCCTTATATTTACTGCTGTGGATGTGTTTATATTTGGCTTAGATTGTTTATCAATTCTGTTATAAGCTTGTTATCATATTCCGCACATTAATTGTTTGATATAAAGCTTGAATTGGTAATTTTGTAATTTGGGGTCTAAACGTTCAAGGGTGTTTCATACCCATATTGAACTTACAAATTCCACCATTTATCTAAGTGGTAATAGTATTATTGTAGTGCCTAATCCCTATGTTTGTGGTTTGAACTTCACATCTCCCTCTTCTACTATTTGTTTATCTAAACAACAATAACAAAAAATTCTTTTCTCAATTTTTGTGATTATTGAATTATTAAAAAAAATATTTTTTTATAATAATATATATATATATATATATATAATATTATATTAAACATTTGTAATGATCAATGGGTCATGAATGAATTTAAATTTTGAATTACCATGGACCAAAATTTTATATTATATATACACACACACTAGCCTTATCACACACGCTTTGTGCATGTGATGAGGCTTTTTTAATTTTTAATTTTTTATTTATAGTGTTATAAATTTTCATTCATTCCAATTTGAGATTTACACGTTTTCTCATTATATTACGGATTTAAAACAATTAATATAACTAGAAGTGTCATGAGACTAACTTCAAAAAATGAACAAATATTACACGTTTATTTTGTAGCAAGAAAAAACTTGTGTTTTTATTTTATATATTTAATTTTTATTTTGAGAATATAATTTATAAGTGGTTAAAGCAACTTGAAAATCAAGAGAAGAGTAGTCCTATTTTTTAGGCAATGTTTTAGTGGAAGTTAGAGTTGTATTTTTACCGGATTATCCATTAGCTTTGTCTCTACTTAAACATATGGTTGTAAGGGCATTTTTGAACCCAAAAAATGAGGATGTTTGGGGAAGCCCTTTAAATGGTAGTGTGTGTGTATATATATATATAAATTGTATTCTTGATTGAGAAATAAAAGAGTCACAAATAGAGACTTAATTGAACTTCTATAAAGTACATTAAAAAGCATAACCCTACTTTCATCCCATAATCATAGGAAGTGCTAAAGTTTCAACTCTATTTGATCAAATTTACAGTCCAATAACAACTAACTCCATCCCCGTTATTCATACGGAGAAAATGGGCAAATGCCCCTTTCAAAAAAAAAAAATCCAGCATTTTGCCCTTTTTCCCAAACTAATTAGGGAAATGCCCCTCTTTTGAAAATCGATTTTCTCAAAATCGATTTAGGCCCTATAGTGGCGTCTTTAAGGAGTCTATAGTGACGTTTTAAGGACCTATAGCGACGTTTTGTAACTCGATTTCCATGAAGTCGAGTTGCATGCAAATTTTTTTTCTTTTTTTTACCTATAACTCGATTTCATGTATATCGAGTTACGAAACGCCACTATAGGTCCTTAAAACGTCACTATAGGCTCCTTAAAAACGCCATTATAGGGCCTAAATCGATTTTGAGAAAATCGATTTTCAAAAGAGGGACATTTCCCTAATTAGTTTGAGAAAGAGGGCAAAATGCTGGATTGTTTTTTTAGAAAGGACAAAAGCCAATTTTTTCCTTATTCATGCCCTAACAAAATATCATTGACAACTTGTAAGCTTGCCCCGCAAACACCGAAAAGAAAGTCCAAGAAATGGAACTAATGTCTGACTAATAACAAAATTTTATTTTCCATATATTTAGTTCAACTCATAATTAATTCTATCCTTATGGAGCCCTACAACACGGCCCCTTTGCCCACAAATGTCCTTGTGGGTCTAGGGTATAGCTACGGTTCTATGGGTTCCTCTCGCAGGACCGGTTTTAGTAAGTGAGTATTATTATGGTCACACCCAAATAGAGAAGTCACTCTCATCACCTCCTTATCCCTTTTTTATTCATAATTAACTTACCAAAAAAAAAAAAAAAAACCTCTATCTTTATGGTGGACAGATAAAGTCTCTTATTGTCGAGTAAGAGATATAAAATTTAAACATTGTCTATACTAAAAACAAATTGATGTCTTGAACTAGCAAAATATTTAATTAATATTTTTTTTTCCTAGTTTTGTTGGTGGGAGGAAAATGCCTAGAAGTTTTCCTTTTCTTTTGTTTAGGATTTTGCTTTGTTTGACCAGAAACTTCTTTTCTTAGGGAATGCTTTGTTTGACAGGAAACTTGGTTCGTTTTTGAAGGCGGTCTTACAAGTTACAATGTCAGGCCATCCTTTCTTGCGTCCCTAACACTGTCAAGAAATCATTTCGGAGAAAGTGGTAAACTATGCTGTTAAAGTTTATGTCACTCTCTTAAACGTCATTGCTTATGAAAAACGTAGGAACAAAATATGATTTTGGTTTTGGTAAGACATCACGAAATTACTGTGGCCGCAATGTCGTATACGGCAATCTCTCTAGTCTTTACTCTTTAGGCTTAAGCTTAGATTTTTTTTTTTTGATAGGAGCTTAAGCTTAGAATTGATGCAAGATGATGGTGCGCAATGTTAATGACCTTATGGTATTATTTCAAGTTAATAAGACTCTACACTAAGCACTAGTATCAAATGTGCTAAATGCTAAATTTTTATCATTTAGCATACCAAACACAAAAAATTACTTCATGATATGTGTCAAATGCTAAATAAATTTGACACTTGCTACAGTGATGTTCTAACAATAGAATTATAATGGCAAATGTGTTATTTGTTTTCTTGGTATTTTTCATTCAAACTTTCTCTCTCTTCCATAAGAAATATCTTCCTCTTCACTTTCAGGCTTCAGCCACTCATCTCTCTTGACTAGGGTTGTCCAAACCCATCTGAAGACTCGACTCACTTGAAGAAACCGACCAGATCCGACCTGACGCCGGCCGACCCGACTACTACAAAGGTCGGCAGCGGGTCTTTACCACCAGAAACCAACTCCGGCTTTGGAGATATAAACCTAGGCATTTTATTTACCAACAATATACATTTCTAATTGAACTAATTGGCACCCCATCACTTAATGAAAAACTATATGTGTGTGTAATTTGATAGTTAAAAAAGAATGGGGTCTTGAATCTTGGTTTTCCCTGTAAAGAAAACCAAACAATGCCAAGGCTCAAGCTCAACCCAAGACACAAGATACCCAACACACATATTAAAAAAATAATATTCAAATATTATTTGTCATTTCTTATGTCAATATTTGAATTTTGGTAAATGTTATTTATGTCATGAAATTAAGGGGTCGTATTATCATCAGTTCTGGTATTATTATTGGCTGGTTGTGGTGCCTTTGAGAGGACTGATTGAGGGACCTTTAAAATGGTAGAGAAAGGTTACACAATAGTGTCCCAGTTTGTGAACTATTAGGATCAATAGGCTTAAACCTCCCAACTGCTTTTTTTTTTGGGTAAAACCTCCTCCTCCTCCCTACTGTTTGTTCTATATGTGGTATGTATAATTAATGAATCAATTGTACATGTTCTTGATAATTGTTTTCGACGGGATTCTATTGGACTAGGATTCGATTGAATGCTTGGAAATCTGAAACAAAAGGAGGATTCTCCGTACTAAACATTAGCTACGAATTGGGATTTTTTTTCAAAATAAGCAAATTCCTTAAATAATTTCATTAGTTAGCAAGATTTTGAAACTATTTAGCAATCTAACAAATCGAGTGCTGAAACTCAATTTTGTTGTGCTAGTTTCTGCTATGGAACTCAAGTGTGAGACGCTTGAGTATGAAACTTGAGTGTGAGACACTCGATTTCCAAGTGCATTTTCAAAGGGCAAAATCGAGTTTAACAGACTCGATTTGTTAGATTGCTAAATAGTTTCAAAACCATACTAACTAATGAAATTGTTTAAGGGATTTGATTATTTTGAAAAAAAAATCCTACGAATTGTAAAGAAAGTATACAAGCTGTTAAGAATTTTTTTTCCATTTAACAATAAATATCAAAAAATTTAGTTAGTTGTCACGTTTCAAAACAATGTTGAAAACTAGCATCTCGAGTGTCTGAAACTCGAGTTCTAAGATAAAAATCGAGTTTTTAAGTCTCGATTTGTAAGCGGATGGAAAACATCCACGTGGAAATCAAGTTTTAAAGACTCGAGTTCCAAAAACGCCGCTATAGAGCTTAGAAACGTTACTATAGGGCTTAAAAATCGAGTTATAAATTTTTTTTGCAGGAAAACGCTGCTGTAGGGCTTAAAAACGTCACTATAGGGCTTAAAAACACCACTATAGGGCTCCCTGAACCTGGTATTGAACACTTAAAAATTTTTTTTGCAGGAAAACGCTGCTAGAGGCTTTAAAACGTCACCATAGGTCTTAAAAACGCCACTATAGGGGCGATCAAACTAAAAATATTTTTGCATTGAACTCGAATTTCTAAAACTCGAGATCCATGTGGCATTTTCTTCAGCAAAACACTCGCAAATCGAGTCTTTGGAACTCGAGTTTTAATATGGAGCTCGAGTTTCTAAAACTCGAGATGCTATTTTTCATAATCATTTCTAGCGTTGCTTAACTTACTACATTGTTAAGCATTACACAGTTGGTCTGCAAATTTCCCCAGCTGTTAACGTGGTTCCATTAATGTTCAGCTGGACACAAAATTTACTAGAGCACTAGCAATATCCGATGGAACAAGGAGGATCATCTCAACTTATTTTTTACGCCAAACCCGAGTTTTCCATTGAATTATGTTAAATTACAGTATGTTTGAGCTAGTACCTGTTGTAATCTAGTTTCCCCATACTCATGCAAAAGTTAAGGCCTAGGCCAGTACACAAGCTCAGCAAAAATCTATTTAATCTTTGATTACACTCCTTTATGTAGCCAAGATTCTACACAAAACAAAAGCACAATATTTATAAAGAAAGAGAAATATTATGAACCAAAATCCACTAAGCATTATTATGTCTAATCCACGCATTCCATCATTCTATTAATAAATAATAATTAAAAAAAAATTCCACAAAGCATTTTATAAAAAAATTAGAGAAAAAGAGTGTGCCTATCCACAACTTAACCATTCTTGTACACTTCAAATACGTGTTAACTTCCGAATATATTATAGCCAACCCATGATGGGTTTTCGATCCATGCGGAAAATACGACGTAGGTGTTGGACATTTGCGTGCTGGATGTGTTGGTCAAAGGTAATGAGAAGTAAACTTGAAAAACAATATAATTTTCAATTTTCAATTGAATTGAAATAATAATTAATATTAAGGATATTGCAAATTTTAATATTTTCTAAAATTTAATCTAGTCTTCTAATTTCACTTTTCTTTAATTAAGTTTTCTAATTTTTAAATTTATTGAATTCAGGCCTTTCTTTAATCTCCGTAATTAAACAAGCTCCGTTAGGAAGCTTTTAAACTCTAAAGCATGGATTTGGCTGTTTAAAGGATCCGTAATGGAGTTTTTTTTTTTTTTTTGGGTAGTAGGTTAAGCATTTCTTTAAAATAATTTAGTATGATTAGTTTATAATAAAAAATAAAGTCAATGGTGGACCACTTTTAAAGAACTAACACCATCCCACACATTAAAACCTTAAAAGCATCTCCAGCAGCCTCTCCAAATTTTCTCTAAATTTTTGTCTGTTTGGAGAATGAACAGTAAAATTTAGCTTTTAACTACCCACTTTTTCCACCCTAAAAAAAAAAAAAAAACTACCCACTTTTTCAAATACACTTTCCAATAGATTCTCTATCACATTTTCTATCTCATTTAAATATTATTTCTTCATTCATTATTTATTCTTTTTTTAATCATCATTTATTCTTTTTTTAACAACTATATTTTTCAATGAGAAGTGCTATGTTCATAATATTTTACGCAATACTTTCACAATAAAATTTATGTGGAAAGTTGTTATTAGTTCTAATTTGAACCTATCACTGAAATTATTTTTTTACTCGCCAATATTAACTAATAACAATCTGTTACTTAAAATTTATTGTAAAAATATTGTGGTAGTATTTTTCAATTAGGATTTTTTATTTTTCCCTTATCTTTTTTTTTTTCAGCCACATGTTTCTTTTCTTTTCTTTTTTCCTTCTTTTTTCTCCTCCACACCTTTCCCTTATCTCTATCTTCACTTTTCTTTTTTCTTTTGTTCTCTGGCACTTCGTCTGAGAACTCTCTTCACTTTACTTTTTTTTTCTTTTCTTCTCTTCATCTACTCCACTGGAGCTCTCTTCCTCACTTTTCTTTTTTCTTTTCTTCTCTTCGTCTACTTTAGAGCATTCAAGAAGCTCTCTCTTTCTTTTCTTTTTGAAATCTCGAAAACGTGTTGAAAAACACAAGAGCTGTTTAGACCCCCGATTAAAATTACGGCTCGATAGATTTTACACAACTTTAATATAAAGTGCGGAATAGTGTAAAAGCGAGCGGATGAACAAAATAACTACTCTAATCCATAAACTAAACAACACAGCAGTGTAATGGAATATAAAAGAGTAGGGAAGAGAGATGCAAACACAGAAAACACCAAGACGTGTTCTCGAAGAGGAAACCGAAGAACTCGGCGAAAAACCTCTCCGCCACCCTCCAAGCGGAAATCGATCCACTAGACAATCAGTTGGGATACATGAGTAAGCAAGAGACCCTCCAAGCCTAATCTACCCGATGTACCTAAGCCCTCCAAGCTCCTACTCCAACAAGGCTTCTCGGAACCGTGTCTTGTCTTAGTTATCCGGATCTCGCAACAAGCTCCATGTTGCATCTGCCATTCCAGGCTTCTTCCAATGCTTCCCAGCAGCACCAAAAACGTCACACAACACTCTCAAAAGGTGTGGTAAGTGTTTGGGCTATCAACCTCTCAATGGTGTGGAAATGGAGAGGGAAGGGTTGAGGAGATACCACAAGCAAGTATATAGAGAAAGGTGGGGATGACAATCTCTAATTACCAATGTGTTTGGCTAGGGTTTTCTCTCTGAAGCATTCCTCAACATTTGTGGGTAATGGGGGTTTATATAGGATAGGTGCAAAATGTGTGAGTCAGTCAGTACAGGTTGGCAGAACAGCATGTCTCGCGGGTGTCTCGCTGGAAGGCCTTACCCGCGAGATACTCGCGAGAGACAGCTGTCTCCATCTGTCATGACTCTTCGCATTCCAGCATGTGCATGGCACATGCTTCACTTCGCGGGAAGCTTAGTCGCGAGATACCTGCGAGATTCCATCAGCTTCCAAATTGCTTGAGTCTTCACACACTCTCTATCACACACCCCTTACAACAATTCCCACAACAAATACAGGGTATAAACAATTGATAGTAATTACAATCAAATTTGGCACGGAATAAAAGCCAACAAAACACATAGTTGTAAATCACAACTTTACAATCTCCCCCTTTGGCTATTCCGTGACAAAACCCTAAAACAGACTCTAGACTTAAACGTGAGTTTGGGAACACAGGCAAAACTCACTCACACCTAATTCTAGATTCTGATAAGCTCTTGAAACATATGAACAAGTAACTCTTGAAACACAACAACAAAACATTATCATTGTATGCAGAAAACTTGAAAAGCATATGGAGCAATAAGCACATGATCAAGCAGAATGAAATAGAAACACTAAATCATGGCAAGATCAAACGAGTAATCACTATACACAAGCAATTACTATGCTCATTCACACAAGGAATGAACATCCGAATATGCAAGATGATAAGCTCATATGAAGAGTACCATTTGCACATCCAACACTCAACCAATGCAAAATACTTGAAGAATTTGCATCTAGGAACAATCCTACTTGGGCACAAGAGTGATGTAGTGAAGTAAATGTAAGACATTAAACTTCAATAGCACAAGCATAAAGGCTGCATAAGCAAAGTATTGCAAATACATGGCACAAACCATAAAAGCCTACAAAACATGCAATGAAACAAAACAACCCTTAAAGCTTACAAAAGCAACATGGGTACATGCAAAGTACGCTACAAAGCATAGAGAATATCACAAAATAAACATCTGAAATAAATACTTAAATAAGGCATAGTATCAAAGCGTTAAACCAAAAGCCGTAAAACATTTATAAAAACTAAAAAGTACTGAATAAAAACCGTCTGAAAAACCAATAACCAATGTTACTAAGATGCTAGACTATGCGCCCCCTAACACTGTGCAAGCTCTTTTCTAGCTCCCCCTCAGAATTTTCTCCCCCTTTTTGACCGGAATGGCCAAAGGGTCAGAACTGATCTGACTCTGAATCCGAGCCGTGCTCCATAGATAAGTCTTGTACTTGAGAAGAGAGCGCGGTGATCTGTCCTTGAAGGTATGCAAACTGGTCCGCGGTGTACTGCACATGGGAGTCAAGCACTGTAGACATCTGATCCATCTTAGCAAGCAACTGATCCAGTTTGCTTAAGCCTTGTGGAGGAGCCGAAGATGATGGCTGTGTAGAGGGCTCAGGAGCCGAGGTGAACCTGTCAATCTCTTCCTCTGTATCTTCGCCTTCATCCTGCTGAACCTGTCGTGGTGGTGGTATGGTATGCACACCGGTCTTCGATCCCTTGATGTGTGTAGTGCTCCTAGTCAGTGTATGACCACCAATGGGATAGTCCCTCTGAACAACCGTGAGGCCACTAGGTAGCTTGAGCTTTGCCTTGGCAATCAATCCCATGATCAAAGAGGGGAACGGCATCACAGTCCGTGAATTCTGCTTTGTGATGCTCTTCTTCAGGACATGCATGATATGGCCACAAATGTCAATCTCCTTATGTGTGAAGAGATCATACAGAAATCTTGTTCTTGGAGCAGAGAGAGTGGTGAGATTGGTGACCGGATAAAGATTGTGAATCATCACATAGCTTAGGGTCCTCATTTCTGGAGAGAACTTGATGGTGTTCATGGATGATTTCTTTGGTTCACCACCAAGGAGTTTAATCATCTCATCAGTAGAACCCATTCTGTCCTCATAAGCAACAGTGATTGGCTAAGATGGTGGACAAGTTTCCAGAAAATCTTGAATGCTCTCTCTTGTAATCACAAACTCCTTGTGTCTTACCCAGCACTCAATACATTCTCCGTTGACAGTGGCATTGGAGAAGAACTCTTTGATAATCTCTGAATAGACCACTCCAGTTGGGTTCAGCAACTTGGTCCAAGTTCTATCTTTGAACACTTCAGGGATGAAAGTGCCCTCAAGAGTCTCTAACTGGACTACCCGTTCCATGATGATTGTCTTGTCCTTGTAGCAGTCATTGTACTTCATATCAGCTTCTATAGACCGGAAATGATCAGAATCAGTTCGGGCTCGCTTTGAAGACGATTTCTTCTTAGCAGCATGCTTGGTGGGAGACATCTGCACAAGCAAATAAAAGAAGATGCACAAGCACAAACCAGAAAACAAACTACATTAGATTCAAGTTAGTTCCAAATCAGACTTAAACTAACAAAAAAAAAGAAAAAAAAAAAGAGCATGGTAGACACTAAACATCATGCTAAAATATTCCAACTTAAAAAGCATAACTACATTGCACCAAATTAAGAAAAAAATGCAATAGAGGGTGTCTGTGTGCATGTGCTAATGAGTGTGTGCGGCATGAGATGCATAAGGGTGCCTAAGTGTGCCTAGTTGTGTGCCAAGAGTGTGCACAAGAACAAAGTGAGTGAAACACATAATCAATGACCAAACCTAAGTAAAATAAGGTCAAACAAGTGAAAAACAATGGAATGAAATCACTTGATTCCATTTTGTCACAAAAATGTCACTTGGACATTTTGACAAACACTTAGCATGCACAAATACAAAAATTATATGAATAATGCATGAACATGTGAAAATCTACCCTCAATACAAGACAAAATGCCACAAGGGGCCAACACAGATGTAGAAACAACAAATGGGACACAGCCCAATCAAAAAATATGAGAAAAAATCACCCAATTTTGAAAACCAACCCAAAGTTTCGAAAATCCCCAATTTTGAAAACCCTAACAAAAATTCTGCATAATCTAAGTAAGAACTAGAAAAGAAATAGTTAAGAAACATACCTTGAAGAAGAAAATGCAGAAAAAATGCTTGGATTGAAGGGAAAGGAATGGAATAGTGATTTTGGGTTGAGAAAGTTTGAGAGAGGTTGAGCGAGGGAAGTTTGATAGTTTTGAAAAACTGTCACATCAGCTGTATATAAAAACTGAAAACACGCGTTTTTCGCGGGTTAGAGAGGGGCGAGACAGTCGCGAGACAGTCGCGAGAAGTGCCACTGAAGCACAAAATTTTCGCGAGAAGCATTAGGTCGCGAAACAGTCGCGAGACAGTCGCGGTAGCTTCTGTCTGAAAATGGAAAAATCCAATTTTTAGCCAAACAGCATTTCGCGAGTAGCTTTTGGTCGTGAGACAGTCGCGAAAGTTTCTGTGTGACAAGATAAAATAAAAAATTCCCTCAACTCCTTTTCGCGGGAAGCTCTAAGTCGCGAGCTTCTCGCGAAATTTCCCTTGAACCAGTTTTTGAAGACACACAAAAGCATGCATTTTAATCAAAAACAAAAGACAAGAAAGTATAAAAACACTTTCAAAAACAAATAAAACACTCAAAAATCTTTTTGGATTTGATCAACAAAGATAGAGCATGTGAAAACACATTTAATCAAGTACAATCACACAAATGAATAAGGCATTCATTGAACATAGACTTGTGTGTTGTGTGTGGATATCAAAAATGAGATAGTCCTTAGTCCAATGTGAAGCTTCAATGATCAATTCAATCAAGGCATACACAACTAGCACTAGATTATGTGACCTATCTCAATTATAGAAACATGCATATATGACCTCCCACATGAACTTGATAACAATTCATTGAAGCTTTTCATTTGGCTCCATATTTAACATATCATTTGCAACTTTTGAGCAAAGAGAATCTCATTTAGAGAAAGATGCCTGAAATTTTTGATATTTCAATTTATGAGTTAGCCTTTGGCTTTTTGGGCATCATACATTTTATTTTGGTCGCTTTCCCTTTTTCCTAGTCGAATACTAGTTTGTGCGACAGGCTTTTGCAGCTCTATATCTCTTTTCATTTGGAGATTTACAATTAGAGAGCTCTTTAAAAGCAGAAAATAAAAGTGGGAAGATATATAGGCATGAGTCTATGCATGTCTCAAGATCAACAAAACCATTCACTAGTCATTCATGACTAGGTTGAAGATCTATTTACAACAGTCACATAGATTTCAGAATTTCTTCCATAATGATATGAGTGCATGAGAGACAAGCTAAGCTCGTTAAATGCACAAAGCCATAAGTACAAAGGTACAAGGCAAAACATGCTTTGAGACAAGACTCAACAAAGTGATCAAACTTTTTGGATTTTCTATTTTTATGTGTTTTTTGAATTTTTGAACACACCCAAAAATAGAACACGAGAATAAAGATTAACAAAGACAACCGGTACAAAGCAATCGGACAAAATAACAACAGTAAAAATAGAGCAATGCATGAAAAGATGCAACAGCAAATGTCCCTAAACATTGAAAGAATTTATGTGTGGACATGTTATAATGCTTATGCATGAGTACCCCTCTTCACCCACACGTCACGTGCGTTTGGGGTGATATCCTTAACGAATTGGGTACGAGAATTTGGACTGTCAAACCTTCTGGTGAAACTCTCCAAGCAGGTGGTGAAGGCACCAATCATTTTCATCACGTCCATCATGCCAGGATCACGATTCTGACTTCTCGGTTGTTCACCACCCCAAGACCTCATGTCATTTCTCCTTCCTCGTGACCGAGGTGCGCTTGAGTTGTTGTCTGATCTCAGCTTTTGACAGTTAGGTCTGGTATGTCCTTGCATTCCGCAGTAGTGACACACATAGTCCGTTCTGGGACCCCGTTGAGATCTTGGGAGAGATCTTCCTCTGGTTTCATGTCTACCTATGGAATGATTTCGGGGCTTATTCACCATCCGTTGCTCACTCACATTCTTCTTCTCAGCCTTAACATTCTCAGGGATGGTTTCTTCTACCATAGGCTCTATGACCTTCACAAATTTCACTTCTTTGGTAGCTTTGGCTGATGAGCTGCTTCCTCCGGTGTATCCCAACCCGGACTTGTCTGAAGAGGGTTTTTGAGATGAGATAACATCATCTAACTTCTGGGAGGAGACTCTCTCTATCTTGGCATGAGCTTGCACTACCTCTTGCTCAAGAAACCTCACCTTCGT
Source organism: Quercus aquifolioides (assembly GCA_019022515.1). Taxonomy (NCBI): domain Eukaryota; kingdom Viridiplantae; phylum Streptophyta; class Magnoliopsida; order Fagales; family Fagaceae; genus Quercus; species Quercus aquifolioides. The sequence continues at coordinate 1,093,915 of CM032335.1, read as the reverse complement.
ATAGGCTTCAGACAACTCGCCATTTAGTGTCTCAATCTCACACTTAGCCTCTTTATATCTGACCAAGAGACTTCTGTAATCTTCCTCAGCTTTCTTCATTTTCCTTACAGCCGCCTTGGCTACTCTGGTATACTCTCCCGACTTCTCAAGTAATAAGGAGTAATTTTCTTGAAGATTAGCTGTATTCTCTTCTTCATCTTCAGCATCTGATTCTTCCACAATCCCCATAGACTCTGAATCAGAATGCTCACCAAGCTCCTTCACAAGTGCACCCAAATCATCCGATGACTCCACATGAGCAATGGTCATGAATGCGGAGTAGTTTCCCTCTCCGTCACAACTCTCTTCCGAGTCAGAATCAGAGGAGTCTGAATCACTGAGTGTCGTGGCATAAGCTTTGCCTTTTCCCCTCAGAAAATTTGGACACTCCTTCTTTAGATGTCCATGGCCATTGCACTCATAGCATATAATTTCTGAAGAAGGTTGAAACTCCCTCCCTTCTTTCTTTGTAAACTCTTTCCTATCATCTCTTGAAGATGAAAATTTTCCTCTGTTGAATGGTTTCCCACTGTTCTTCATCTTCAGAAATTTTCGGAAGTTTTTCGCAAGAAATGCTACCTCCTTCTCCACCCCATCTTCTTCGGAGGAATCACCCATCCTTTCGGTGATGGTTTTAAGAGCAAGTGATTTACTCATCTTATGGGAAGGCAGTCCCATCTGATATGTTTGGAGTGACCCAACTAATTCTTGAATCTTAATCTCATCCAAATCCTTGCTTTCCTCTATGGCTGTAACTTTTGCTCTAAAACTTTCAGGCAAGGATCTCAATACTTTTCTCACCACCTTAGCATCTCCAATCTTCTCCCCAAGATTGAGTTTAGCAATTACAATTTCATTTAGCTTCCCATAGAATGAATCAAATGGTTCATCATCACCCATCTTGAGCTCTTCAAATTTGGTGGTAAGCATCTGAAGCTTTGTGTCCTTAACTTTCTTTGTACCCTTATAAGTGGTCTCCAAAATCTCCCAAGCTTCCTTAGCAACTGTCATATGAGAGATCCTGTGGAATTCATCAGGTGACACAGCACAAAATATAGCGTTTAAAGCTTTGCTATTTGCATTAGCCGCTGCGAGAGCTGCCTTATCCCAATTTGCCTTAGGAGCTTCTGGCTTAGTCCAGCTGAGCTCTACCGCATCCCAAACGGTATCTTCTATAGAGCATAAAAATGCTCTCATTCTAACTTTCCAGAATGCGTAATTGTTCCCATCAAAAAATGGTGGAACATTGAGCGATTGAGACCGGTCCATCTCAAAAAGGGTCAAGGATCACACTAAGGTATTTAAACCAAGCAAGTGTACCCGCTCTGATACCAATTGAAAGCTCGAAAACGTGTTGAAAAACACAAGAGCTGTTTAGACCCCCGATTAAAATTACGGCTCGATAGATTTTACACAACTTTAATATAAAGTGCGGAATAGTGTAAAAGCGAGCGGATGAACAATATAGCTACTCTAATCCATAAACTAAACAACACGGCAGTGTAATGGAATATAAAAGAGTAGGGAAGAGAGATGCAAACACAGAAAACACCAAGACGTGTTTTTGAAGAGGAAATCGAAGAACTCGGCGAAAAACCTCTCCGCCGCCCTCCAAGCGAAAATCGATCCACTAGACAATCAGTTGGGATACATGAGTAAGCAAGAGACCCTCCAAGCCTAATCTACCCGATGTACCTAAGCCTTCCAAGCTCCTACTCCAACAAGGCTTCTCGGAACCGTGTCTTGTCTTAGTTATCCGGATCCCGCAACAAGCTCCATGTTGCATCTGCCATTCCAGGCTTCTTCCAATGCTTCCCAGCAGCCCTAAAACGTCACTCAACACTCTCAAAAGGTGTGGTAAGTGTTTTGGGCTGTCAACCTCTCAATGGTATGGAAATGGAGAGGGAAGGGTTGAGGAGATACCACAAGCAAGTGTATAGAGAAAGGTGGGGATGACAATCTCTAATTACAAATGTGTTTGGCTAGGGTTTTCTCTCTAAAGCATTCCTCAACATTTGTGGGTAATGGGGGTTTATATAGGATAGGTGCAAAATGTGTGAGTCAGTCAGTACAGGCTGGCAGAACAGCATGTCTCGCGGGTGTCTCGCAAGAAGGCCTTACCCGCGAGATACTCGCGAGAGACAGCTGTCTCCATCTGTCATGACTCTTCGCATTCCAGCATGTGCAGGGCACATGCTTCACTTCGCGGGAAGCTTAGTCGCGAGATACCCGCGAGATTCCATCAGCTTCCAAATTGCTTGAGTCTTCACACACTCTCTATCACACACCCCTTACAACAATTCCCACAACAAATACAGGGTATAAACAATTGATAGTAATTACAATCAAATTTGGCACGGAATAAAAGCCAACAAAACACATAGTTGTAAATCACAACTTTACACTTTTTCTTGTTTTTCTCCTCCACACAAGTATTCAGCCCCCCTTCTTTTATTTTCTTTTTCACCTCAAGAACATTCCAGCAACCTCACATTTGCTTCACATCAAAGAAAAGAGAGAGAGAGAGAGGGAAGAAAGACTGGGTCAAATCGTACGCCGCCCCACCGCCAGTGGAGATCGAGGTCGCTGAAAGGACAAAGCCGGTGGAGATCGGCGTTCACCATGCAGCACTACCACGTCCACCGCCCCACCGCCACTCGTCCTCCTCCCCACCACCAGGCTGGGTCAGATTGGCTTGTTCTTTTCTATTTTTTTTTCTTTTTTTTTTCACATTTGCTTGTTCTGATTCAACTTTATTTTAAGAATTGGATTTTTCTTTTATTGTTATGGTTTGATTAATTTTAATATTATGTTTTTGAGTTTGTATTTTGATTATGCTTGAGTTTAGAGATGTTTGAGAGAAAGTTGGTTGTGTTTGTAGCCGTGAGAGGAGAAAGAAAGGGAGGAAAGAAAAAAAAGTATTTTTCTAATTTAGCCGGTATTATTTTAAGGGGAAAAAATCTTTAGATATGCTACAGTGATTGCTATAGTGCTCTCCATACATGGAAAGCTACTGTAGCAAATCTTTAAAAAAAAAAAATGGAGATGCCGAGTCTGTTGGAGGGAGATTTTGGGATGAACAATGGCTTTTTTCTCCAAAATTTAGAGATAGCTAGCCCTGCTGGAGATGCTCTTAGTCCCCTAATTTTATTTTTCTTCTATTAAGTTCTCTTCCAACTTTCAAATTTATTCAATTTAAATCTTCCATTAATTGCCATCAAAAAAGCTCCATTAGGAAGCTTCTAAACTCTAAAGCATGGATTTGACCGTTTAAAGGGTCTCAAACAAAGCTTTTTGTAATAAAATTTGTAGTAGATTAAGCATTTCTTTAAAATAATTTATTATGATTAGTGTATAATAAAAAAAAAATTCAATGGTGGACCTTTTTCAAAGAACTAACACCATCCCATACATTAAGACCTTTAGTCCCATTATTTTATTTTATTTTTCTATTAAGTACTCTTCCAGCTTTCAAATTTGTTCAATCAAAATCTTCCGTTAATTTCCACCAAAAAAGCTTCGTTAGGAAGCTTCTAAACTCTAAAACATGGATTTGGTTGTTTAAAGGGTCTCAAATAAAGTTTTTTGTAATAAAATTTGTAGTAGATTACGCATTTCTTTAAAATAATTTATTATGATTAGTGTATAATAATAAAAATAAAGTTAATGGTGGACTTCTTTCAAAGAACTAACACCATCCCACACATTAAAACCTTTAGTCCCCTAATTTTATTTTTCTTCTATTAAGTACTCTTCCAGCTTTCAAATTTATTCAGTTTAAATCTTCCATTAATTTCCGTCAAGAAACCTCCGTTAGGAAGCTTCTAAACTCTAGAGCATGGATTTAGCTGTTTAAAAGGATCTCAAACAAAGTTTTTTGTAATAAAATTTGTAGTAGATTAAACATTTCTTAAATATAATTTATTATGATTATTGTATAATAAAAAAATAAAGTTGATAGTGGACCTCTTTCAAAGAACCAACACCAATATTCCACACATTAAAAACTTTATGTGGCTAAGTTATGTCCTTTTGGCAACCACTTATTATTATTATTATTCAAAGTTTTTTTTAGCTCACTTGTTAACATATGCAGTTTTAAAATTTTCACTTTTTTCTAATTACAACTTTACTTTAACCACTTTCTAAAAAAAATAAAACTCTACTTTAACCAACTTTTAACAAATAAATTTTTAGCAAAAAGTTATATTCAAAACTCACATTCAGCAGTGGAGCCTCATGTACATGAAGACCAGCCAAACTTCTTAAAATTTATTTATTTCTCCATATGTTAATGGTATAACATCTTTACAAGTATAGCCCTTTCAAAAATACTACTTGGCCCCTTAAAACTTATTAATGTTTAAACACTATTGTTAGTTTTAATCCTCCCAAAATATATTTTTTAATGTTTAAACACTAGTGTTAGCTCCCACCTCATATCATCTGTCATCTTTGCAAATCCTTTTATGGCCTCAAATGAGCCCCTTTGGCTTGGTTTACCAAATTCAGTGCTAAAATTTCACAGCTCAAACTCCTCTAGTCCTAATGACTCAACCGGCTTTCTCCATCTCGCATATAAGGGTGTTACTTCTTTCCTATTATATATATGTTGATGGCATCATTATTAATGGAGTTGATCTTGTACGAATTGAGGAACTTAAATGATCACTCAGCCACCACTTCGACATGAAAGATCTAGGCACTCTTAGCGACTTTTTTTGGGCTCGAGATCACCTATTCTGATGAGGGCCGCTATCATCTCTCTTAAGAAAAATATGTCTATGATCACATTTGTTAGGTTATGATTTTTCTCATAACATTAGTGTTGACTTATTTTATGACAAAAAGTGTTGTAATTGCATAAATTTGTTTCCTTGTATTTTTGTGAGATTTTATTGTATTGGGTTTAGTATTAAGTTGGTGAAAACTCAAGCTTAATTGAAGTTCAAGTGGATTTTGTGAAAAGCTCGCGAGAAGCTAACTCACGAAGTAGCCACGTGAGAAGCACATGACTGGAAGCTGAAGAGTTGTGCCAGGCTGTCAGTTTCGCAAGTGTCTCGCGGGTAAGGCCTTCCCGCGAGGTACTCGTGAAACATTTTTTCTGGAGGATTTTTAAGTGTAACTTTCTTACCCTTCACCCATACTATATATACCCTCATTACCCACAGAAATTGAAGGGAGATCATTTAGAGAGAAAAACCCTAGATAGGTTTTCAACAACACACACACCTATCTTTTAGAGAGAAAGCTACTCATCCTTAGTGAAGAAATCGTTCTAGTCTCTTCTCATTCCCTCTCCCATTGTCATACATTGAGAGGAGATTTGTACCCAAACACAACTCACACCTTTTCAGAGTGTAGAGAGTGTTTTGGAGCTTGGAAAGTTTTGGGGATTTGCCAAAAGAAGTCGGTGAGGCTTGGCGGATGCAATTGGGCGTATTGCGGGATCCAGAGAGCTAGAGAAGACAAGAATTCGTTAAGTTAGTTGGTAGCAGGAACTTGGAGGGCTCAAGTATATTGGGTAGACTAGGCTTGGGGGGTCTTTTGTTATTCTTGTACTCCAACTTTATTCTCTAGTGGATCGATTTACCGCTTGGGGGTGGTAGAGAGGTTTTTCACCGAATTCTTCGGTTTCCTCTTCGATAACACATCGGCGTGTTATCTTGTGTTTGCATTCTTCTTCCCTACTCTTTTAGCTTTCATTCTATTGTTGATATTTGATGAATATGGCTTAGAGTAGTTTTATTGTTTGTTCGCTTGCATTTACTCTATTCCGCACTTAGTTTAAGTTAGAGTAAAATCAATCGAGCTGTAATATTTTAATTTGGGGTTTGAACAGCTCTTGTGTGTTAACACAAATCCGAGCTTTCAACATCTTTTGTGTGAGTCTCATTGATTGTAAGCTTGTGACAGTGACACACATGTTAATTCCAATATCAAGCTTCTTGTCACGGATGGCGAGATTCTTCTTGATGTTAATCTCTATAGAAAATTAGTTGGCAGTATAGTCTTGTGTACTTAACAGTCACCCGTCTTTACATTTCTTATGTTGTTCACCTTGATAGTCATTTTGTGCCTTCCCCATGCTCTGTTCACTTCGCTATTTTTTTCAACATCCTACACTATATGATCAAAATGGCACTCATTTTTCATAGGCTTTTCTTCCCTTCATCAACCTATGATTTAGTATCATGTGCCTATTTTGATACTGAATATTACTTCTTGCTAGGGGATGCATTGATTTCATGGTGAGTGAATAAGCAAATTGCTGTTTCCTGATCTATTATTGAGGTTAAATACCATGCTTGGCTAACACCATTATTGAACTCGTTTGGTTGCGCTCTCTTCTCAAGGACATGGGAGTCCTTATTTTTGGAGTCACTTTGATTTATTGTGATAAACGAAGTGTTATTTAAATCTCTCAAAATGACATATTCAATTAATGAACAGACAAATCATATTGAGAGTAATTATGTGTTTTTCACTTAGCGCTACTGCCATCTCGCCGATCAGCATTTCCACATGGGATTCGCATCTATTTGAGTATGTGCTAGCTTATGAAATAGTTTTACAATTCTTTCCGCCGTTGAATTTCTCCTTGTGAGTTTTTAGACCCCTTAAAACACAATTGGATTAACCTAGTTAACAAGCCAAGTTATTACTTAGTCCAAATTAAAGATCTAGGTTAACACAATCATATAATCATATCAATGTAAAGTGTATAATATAAATAACACAAAGATATGATGACTCAGGAAAACCAAACCGGTAAAAAACCTGTGGAGGATTTAACCTAGCTATCCTCAAGGTAAACCAGAATCCACTATGAAAGAATCGAAGTTTTACAATAGCGACTTAGACTACTAACATCCTATTGCTACCTCATGTAGAAACCATACTGACATGACCATGTGCAAGCTCCGAGACCACGGACTCCTTCTTTCTTGGATTCTCCAGCAAGTATAAGCACTCCCGCTTGTATATCTTTAAGCTCTTTAGTGCAGCAACTGAATGATCATCAAGCTCTCAATGAAATCTCTTTGTTGATAATCCTAAGCATGTGTGAAGGCAACCACCTCTCAGATCTCATAAGAGATTCACACAAACAGCAAAATAGAGCAACCTCAAAAACATGACTAGGGTTTTCCTTTTATACCTAGGGCAAAACATAAAACCCTACATGTTATATGGGCTTAGGGCTGAGTTGGAAATTCTGCAGAAAAAACATTTTACCCGACTTTCGATCGGTCGAGTCTAATTCTCAATCGATCGAGCCAGACCGAATTGCATAATGAATTCTGCAGCAGCTTGATTCCAACTTTACATAAAACACATACACTTTGGGCAAGACTAAACAGCCTGTTTTGATCATGGTTTGCCAACAATACAAATTAGAGTTCTAATACGTACATTAGTTCCTAAGTACTTAGAACCTAACACTTCTTTTAGTTGTAATTTGTTTCATGTTGAAAATAAATATTTTTTTTTATAACACTATATATATGTGTGTGATGAAATTGTAGAGAGGGAAAATTCCCGACCTATCACAAGCTGACATATCATACTACCAAATCTACAAAATATAGCCAATTACAAAGCGCCACATATTGCTGCTAGGTTTTGCTATCACTACTCAGAAACCAATAGAAATTTGCCAAGTGTCAATAAAATAGAGGCATAAAATGCATGCAAAAACCAATCACGCATCAGCACATGTAAGCAATGAAATAAGCAGCCCTGAACGTGTAAGTGATGAAATAAGCAGCCCAGCACATGTAGGCGATAACATAAGCAATCCAGCGCGCGTAATTGATGACGTAAGCGGACCAATCAGGCTGTGACATGTGTCACCAATCAGACTCCACCATGTATCGCTCACCCACCCCTAAACTCCTATAAATAGAAGTCTTCCTAAGGCATTTAAGGAGGGACCAAGCCATCTAGAGCACAAGCAGCATTAAAGAAGATTCAGAAGTACTGAAACTTTGCTAGAATCAAGCCCTAAAGCCTCCAGGAACTTTAAGAACTTCGACCTCAAATGCAAGGAACATTCAAAGTAGAATTATCTAAACTACCTGCCTAGATCTTAAAGGTCATTGAAATCAAGCTCAAAAGCCTCCAAAAACCTCAACAAACCACAAATCAATGAAGCTCTACGAATTCAAGCCTCTAAAGCCCGAAGAACTTCCACCATAAACCTTGAAAGACGAAGAACGCACGAAGAACACAAAAAATGTGAAGAACAAAGGATTTCTAACAAGCTCATAGCCAGAGATTCATTGTAATTATGTTTCAAAGATCTTCGATCCATTCTTTAGTCAAATTGAAGTATATTTGGTCTTTGAATCAAGATCACATTACCACAATTCCAATCAACAAATTTTTCAAGGAGATCGAATCAGAGGATCACTCTTTTGTAATCACAAAGAATTGTACCACATATTCATCAATACAAATTTGCATTTATGAAACTATTTTGGTTGTTTGACTTATTTCAAACTAGAAATTTAGTCGTCCATAGAAATCAAGTTACTGTTAGGACATATGTGATTCACTTGTTAGGAACATATGACACTATTTTATATAATTGGCTAATCCTTTGACAGAGCTGGTTGGCAATCTGCAGACTTACGAGCTAGGGCTAACTAGAATTGGCAAGTCGGGTAAGGGCAAGAGCATGGCATTGAAGGCTAAGAGCAGTGACACTGATGAGTCTTCAGATGATGAGGATTCTAAGATGAAGTCTTACATTACAAGGCAATTCAAGAAGTTCATGAAGAATGCCAATGGGAAAGGCTTCGACAAGGATCGTAGGCAATCCAGTTCTTCTCAGTTCAAAAGCCAAGACAAATGGAAGAAGGATGCTAAGGATGGCGGTTAGTACACCGTTCCTATAGGACCTAAGTGTTTTGGGTGTCAAGGCTTTGGTCACATGTAACAGGAGTGTCCTACATATCTCAAAAGTATTGGGGAGAGCAAGGCACTTGCTACTACTTTGAGTGACACCGAGCCTGAAGATGATTTCGACAATGAGGATGACAGAATCTTGAATGCCGTCACTGCCACTGTCAATCCTACTAAGGGGATTGTTGAAGATGTGGATGAAGAAGAGGAATTGGTGGAATCTAAGTTTGAGAAGATGGATGAACAAGATGGCATCCACACAGCCTATGCAAAGTTGTACAAGATCTCAGAAAAGTATGAGAAGTTGTATAGGTTGACCACCAAGAAGCTCAGTGATGTGGAGCTTAAGCGTGAAAAGATTTCTACAAAGTTTGATGAATCTAATCAAACTATTAGAGCACTGAGATTTGAGAACAACTTCTTTGCTGAGAAGATTAATGATAGGTTATTAGACCCCTTAAACAACCAAATTGCGTAGCCTAGATTAATTAGCCAAGTTGTTACTTAGTCAAATTAAGCAATTCTAGGTTAAAACAATCAAATAATCATATCATGTATATAAAACAAATAAAGCAGCGGAAATAATAAAGAACACAAGATATGATCACCCAGGAAACCACACGGTAAAAACCTGGGGAGGATTTGACCCACCGATCCTCAAGGCATAACAGAATTCACTATGAAAGAATTGAAGTTCTTACAGAAGGACTACAAGCTCCCCGCTCGACTTCCTAATGCTACCCACCAGTACGAACTTCCTGACACGACCACGCGCAGGCTCCGAATCCACGGACTACTTCTTTCTTGAATTCCTCAATCAGCTACAAGCTCCCCGCTTGCTTTTCTTTTAAGTTCCAATGGTTGCAACTATGTTGATCATCAAGATATTGACAACCCTAAGTTTATGTGAAGGAAAGCTCCTCAAAGATCTCACAAGAGATTCACACAAACAGCAAATATGAGCAACAAAGACTTAGAGAGGTTTGGGTACAAAACCCTAATAAAAGGAGGCACAAGAGGCACTCTAATCTCTCATCAAAAAGTCCCAAAAACGTTCTAGGGTTTTCCTTATATATAGGAGTGTTTTACTTGAACCCCAAGACGTTTAAATAGAGTTTGGGCTGAGCTGGAACTCTGCAGAAAACGCATCTGACCCGAGATTCGATCGATCGAGCCTAAGCTTCGATCGATCGAGCCAGGCCGAAATGCTCCAGTACATCTGCAGCCACTCGATTCCAACTTTACAATATTTAATCAACTTTGAGCAAGCCTAAACAAGACTAAACATATTGTTTTGATCATGGTTTGCCAATATTACACATTAGAGTTCTAAATACATAAAATCCTAAATCTTTAGAACCTAACAAACTCCCCCTTTGGCAATCCGTGACAAAACACAAAATAAAAGCTCAAAGTTTACAAGTAAACAGCCCATTACAAAAATAATGCTCATAACAACAAATTCAACCTAACTACTATCCATCAGTTGCAAGTGTAGACAGCAGCTCAATTGAATCAACCTGTATATTTCCTGAAACACTAAACAAAATGCATAAACGCATGTGTGACAGAAAAGAGTAAAACAACAGGTATAACATTCTTGTAAGATTCACACAACACAAAATAAAGACATATATGAATGATCAACTCATAAATATAAATCAATAAGCAGTGAATCATAAAGCAACAAGAATCAACAAAAATAACATGTATATCAATCAATAACTCCCCTTAACATGAATATCTTTGTATTTTCCACACATATCAACATGATTCCCATAAATCAATAATTTCTCCCCCTTTTTGTCACGTATTGACAAAGACAACTCATACAAAGAGTAAACAGTCAACATACGTAATAAAGGATAAGAGAAAATAGAGAATCAAGGGGAACACAAAACAATTCAACTCTATAGAAAATAGAGACAGCTCCCCCTATGAACAACACAGGTTAAAAAAAACTTTTCTCCCCCTATAAAAATAGGAAAAACAAAACAAGTTTTGGGAAAAACAGTTTTGGGGAAAAATAAAGGAGGGGGGGGGGGGGGGATCAGCAGCATCACCAACAGGATCAAAGTTAAAAACACATAATCCAAAGTTAAAAACTAAGGTGAGGATACACATGAAGAAAAAATATTCTCTCTTTCAATAAAATGCAAACATGGCATTATGTGACCCATAAACAGTTGCATAAGTAGAGAAAATATTTGCACATTGATTATCCATCATATCTCTTAAGAAAAATATTTTCTACAGTTCACACATAAGAAATAGCATATACTAGAATGTACAAAACTCAAAAATTAATCAATCAATTTTTAAATCAAGTTGAGTACCCAATGTAGCAAAGTGTATGCATGTTATGTGTGAAAACAAAGAGAGATATGACTGCAAAACTGCAAGATGGATACAGAAATCAATGTAATGCATGTGAATCCTAAACACAAATGATAGCAAAAAAAACATTGGTCAAAAACATAGAAACTGAAAATTTTTCAGTTTCGATCGATCGAGAATTGATCGAACATCAATTGAGTCAGGCAGACTCAAACCAAAAATTTTAATCGCAATTTCGATTGATCGAAAAACAGGTTCGATCGATCGAAATTCTGGAAAAATCAGTTTTTTTGAAAAACAGAGCATTTTAATGCAGAAACTCCTCAAAGCACATTGTTTTATAAAAAATGCATGAGTATGAGACGAAAAGTTTTTCAAAAACACTTGAATTTAACACAGATCTTCCAAATTAAGATTTTCAATCAATTTGTCCTCAAAGCGCAAACATTATACACATTTTGCATTAAAATCAAGGAACTTTTAATTTTGGATGGCCACAACAAAATCACACACAATATAATGTACCAAGTTTAACAAAGAGTAACTTGTATAGTGTGTGCAACTAGCAAAAGCTTGAGATACATGTGAGGTGATATGTGAATAGCAATCAATCACAAAGTCTACAAAATTCATCACATAGAATTTAAAAGAGACTATCACCTAAAGAGTTACATCCTATAACTCCCACATCTCCTAGAACATAAGCTTGCAATCATGTAAGTTTCTTGAATTTTGCCCCATTATTTAGGTGAAATTTGGCATCAAGCCTAATGGTACACACCAGTTTAAATTATGTGAGATGACATCAAGCCTAATAGTACACACCAGTTTTAAGCATTAAGCATTTAACAGAGGCTACACCTTATGTTCTTTTTGTGCATGTGCTACACTTTCTCGAGCACACAATCTTATGATATGCACTAAGGTGTTCATGATTGGCTAGTGAACAGTGGTGAGATGGTTATTTATGCCTTTCTCAAAAGGATCAAGTCCGACAGTCAAATAACATGTGACTTCAAGATCAAGACAAAGTGATAAACACCATAAACATCTTTCCCACACAACATGCACTACAAAGCTTTAACTAGTCAAGTGCAATAAATAAGCTCATCCAAGCTAAACAAGGTACATAAACTAGTTATGTAAAGATAATATGGCCAACCTTGATTATAAATCCAAGATATATATAATACAAAACACAAAAATCTTTTTGGTTTTAACAAACTTTATGACCAAAAACAAAAAGCACATATTATGCTAAATGAACAATACAAAAGCAATGCATGACAGTGCTTAAACTAAGCTATAGAGGGTACACAAACAAGAAATATCAATTTCTTAATTAACCCTTGAGTACATGTACAAACTAGTACATACTCACACAAAATCAAAAATAGCTTAGCACAAACTATTCAAGTTTCTCCACAATGTCAAGCATATTCTAAATCAAGAGAGATATCATAATTCATGTAATCCTCAAGAAAAATAAAACAAGACACAAAATAAAATATTTTTTGTCTTTTTGAAATTTTTCAATGTTTTTGGATTTTTCTTTAAAACAAAACAATCAAAGAAAATAAAACAACCAAAAACTAAAACAAAACATGTCCACAATTAATTGAAAGAATTAAATCAAGGACAGGTTAGCAACACTCACCTTGGAGGATCTTTTCTCACCCATCTAGCACGAGTCTTCAGCTTTATAGGTGAAAATCCATGAGAAGTGGAGTGTATTTAAGGAACTACACCAATCTTCTGAGAAAGACTACAATCCTGCAAATTCTTTTTACAAGCCAACAAGCTTAAATTTTTCAAGAGCATATGAAACAATTTATTTGGACTTATGGCAGGAGAAATATCATCACATATCCTAGATTGACATACAGAATGCTTAAATTTCAATTTATGACAATTAGGACGAATGTGACCAGAGACACCACAAAAGTGACAAACAGGAACAAATTTAGGAACATCAGTATTCCTAACAGCAAGTCTAGTCTCAGATTTCAGTTTTTGCCTCAACAAAGAACAATTTGGTCTAATATGACCAACAACACCACAAAGGTGACAGGTAGGCACAAAAACAGATTTATTATGCTCTCTAACAGTAGGATTAGACATAGGTTTAGAAACTTCAGCGTTAACATCAGAACTTTTACCTTTGTCTAACCTAGCAAAATAAGCCTTTTCTTTATTATTCCTCTTGAAAGGAGGGATATAAACTTTTTCAGTTTTAGGCTTAAGAGAAACAGAAACACTTCTGTTATCATCAGCAAGTTTGGTATTAGACAAATTTTCCAATTTAGCTTCAGCCTCAGCTAACTTTTGTCCCAAACTTTTCATCTTCTCATCTTGAGAGGAAATTTGATTTCTCAAAAAATCATTCTTTTTATTAGACTCATCTAATCTAACAAGCAATTCCTCTTTTTCAAGATTAGTCAATTTTAACTCTTCTTTGAATTTCTTAGAAATTTTCAAAGATTTAGATAATTCCTTACGAAGAGTTTCAAAAGCATCAAAAAAATCAACAGAAACAATAGTGTCCTTTTTATTCAAAACATCACAGGCATCAATAAAATCAGCAGAAGCATGAGCAGAAACATGATCAGAAAGACACTTCAAATTATCCATGACAACAGGGGTCAAGGATCAGCTCTTAGATCAAAAGATCTAAAACAAACAAAGAGCTACCCGCTCTGATACCACATGTATGGTTATTAGACCCCTTAAACAACCAAATTGCGTAGCCTAGATTAATTAGCCAAGTTGTTACTTAGTCAAATTATGCAATTCTAGGTTAAAACAATCAAATAATCATATCATGTATATAAAACAAATAAAGCAGCGGAAATAATAAAGAACACAAGATATGATCACCCAGGAAACCACACGGTAAAAACCTGGGGAGGATTTGACCCACCGATCCTCAAGGCATAACAGAATTCACTATGAAAGAATTGAAGTTCTTACAGAAGGACTACAAGCTCCCCGCTCGACTTCCTAATGCTACCCACCAGTACGAACTTCCTGACACGACCACGCGCAGGCTCCGAATCCACGGACTACTTCTTTCTTGAATTCTTCAATCAGCTACAAGCTCCCCGCTTGCTTTTCTTTTAAGTTCCAATGGTTGCAACTATGTTGATCATCAAGATATTGACAACCCTAAGTTTATGTGAAGGAAAGCTCCTCAAAGATCTCACAAGAGATTCACACAAACAGCAAATATGAGCAACAAAGACTTAGAGAGGTTTGGGTACAAAACCCTAATAAAAGGAGGCACAAGAGGCACTCTAATCTCTTATCAAAAAGTCCCAAAAACGTTCTAGGGTTTTCCTTATATATAGGAGTGTTTTACTTGAACCCCAAGACGTTTAAATAGAGTTTGGGCTGAGCTGGAACTCTGCAGAAAACGCATCTGACCCGAGATTCGATCGATCGAGCCTAAGCTTCGATCGATCGAGCCAGGCCGAAATGCTCCAGTACATCTGCAGCCACTCGATTTCAACTTTACAATATTTAATCAACTTTGAGCAAGCCTAAACAAGACTAAACATATTGTTTTGATCATGGTTTGCCAATATTACACATTAGAGTTCTAAATACATAAAATCCTAAATCTTTAGAACCTAACAATTAAGAAGCTTGAGGCAGAATTGTTCCAAGTCAGAGCTCAGTTGGAAAGGACTTCAAGTGTGAAGCTTGACGAAATGCTCATCATTCAGAAATCTGCTTCAGATTGAACAGGTTTAGGGTATGGTCTCTCTTCCTCTAATATTGCTTCTACTAGTACTACTGTTTTTGTTCATCCTGCTAATAATGTTGAAATTGAGAACAATGTTGTCAAAAATGATTTAGCTAGTGAGACCATAGACAAGGGTAAATCTATCTTAGGAGCACCCCCTAAGCAAGATAAGAAGGAAGTTAAAGACCCTAGGGCTAAGAAGGCTAACTCTCAAAAGCCTAAACAAAAGAAGAAGCATCTCTGTCATCATTGTGGAGTAGCTGGTCATACTCGACCAAATTGCTAGAAGTGGTTAGCCACTCAACAGAGCAATGCCAGAATCAGTTTCAATCCTCTCTTGCTCTTCTTGGAGATCTTCTCAAAGCCCTCATGTTCCTTTCGAACTTGAATGGTTTCAATTCTTCTCCCTCACCACCGGATCAAGGATTTGCTAGACGGAAAGGTTCTTCCAAGGTGTGGAAGGAAAAGGATTCTAAGTGATTCTATCACTTTCTTCTCTCTTTTCTTGTTTTTGTTTGCATTACTTGTGTGTTTTGCTTTACTGTTTTGAGTCAGTCTAGTTTTATGTTGTGCTTTGCTTAACATGTTTTTATTTGTTTGTTTTCAGTTTTATTTATTTTGTTTTTTCATATAAAAATTAAAAAAATTGAAAAATCAGAAAAATACAAAAACGGTGTGTGTTTTGTATACATTAGTACTTGTGTACCTTGGATGGCCATTGAAACAAAGTTTTCTAAACTTTGTATCTTTTATAGCTTAGATGAGCATCATTATGCACAACTATGCAAGTGAGCTTTATGGCTCTTGTTTGTTATGAGTAAGATTAAGTTATCTCTTGCACTTAACACTCGTATCACTCTTTTTGATGGAAAGGACTAGAAAATCCTAAGAAAAAGGCATAAATAACCATCTCATCACTGTTGCCCGCCAATCATGTATGACATTTGAATGCTTCAGCATAGCAAAATTGGAATGTCAAAATGCTTAACATAATTGGGTATTTCTTTTCTATCTCTTATATGCCCATGCATGGTTTGCTAAAAAGAAAAATATGCAAATAAAAATAAAAAGCAAAAAGATCAAAATGCTTTTAAATATGATTGCAAGCGTGTATTCTAGGAGATGTAGGAGTTATAGGATATACCTCGAAGGTGATAGTCCCCATCAAATAGTTATGATTGTGTGTGAATTAAAGTGATTTTCTCATATCTCAAATCGTCATAACATGTATACACTTATGCAATCTTGCGATGTTTTTCACACACAACACGTAATATTCTTTGCTACTCTTGATACATGTGCAGGTACAATGTGATTTGGCCATCACAAGGTTTACATGTGTTAATGTATGCTTACTAAACTGTCTTGACTTGTTTTTGAAATATAAAATTGGTTAGACTTGTTTTGTGTGTGTGTGTGTGTTTTTGGGATCTATGTGCTTAAAATTGTTGTTGAGAGATGATTTTGAGAGCTCAAAATGTTATTTGGATCCTTGGTTGAGTTGCATGCCTGATTGCATTTCATATCTGTGTTTTTCCCTTCTTGAAAAACTGGTTTTTAGCAATCTCGACAGCTTCTCGACACCTCCTCGACACCTGGCTATCTGTCGAGCTCTTATGCTGCTTCTTATCGCAATCTCGACACTTCCTCGACAGCCATGTGGATCGATCGAGAAAGCTCCTGTCCCCTCGATAGCTTCTCGACACCTAGTGGATCGATCGAGCTTCTTTTAGCCTTTGGTTGTTTTGTCCCTCGACAGATCCTCGACAGCTGCATCTATCGACGTCTTTTTCTCTACACCTGGCTCGACAGATGTCTCAATACCTCTCGACACCTCTATCCGTCGAGATTTACTGAACCATTATATATAGGTTCTGTGTGATCCAGTTCTCATTTCTCTCGATCTCTCTCTCGATAGACTTGTCTTTTCACCTCCCAAATCACTCTCTCACACTCCAAACCTCTTCTCAAGTGATTTTCAAGGTTTTCCCTTCACTTGGTATGTCTCTTTTCTCTCATTTACATGCATTTCATGTTTTGAAACTTAGGTTTTGGGGTTTTTTTAAAATTTTGGGGTTTTTCAAAATTGATGAGTTATTGTTGAAATTTTGGGATGGGTTTTTGCTAAAATGAGTTTCAAATCTCATGCATTACATCACATTAGCATTATAACAGTATTATCATGCATTTAGATGTGTGCAAATTGATTGTGTGCTGGTAGGATTGGATTGGGCTGAGCCCATGATGAATTATATATTGCATGTCACATGTTCATGCATTTCCCATGCATACGTAATCTCTTTTCAATATATTTTGATATATTTGAACTGCTTGGGACTTTTCTGATTGTCTCTTTCTCTCTCCCTTTCTCTTCTGTTTACGTTAGTCGGGCCTATGGCACCTAAACGTAAGTCTACTCTATCTCGGAACCCCCTTCATTTCGAGGCATCATCTTTGTCTGATCCTACTCCTTCTTATATTCGGTTCCGTGATGAGGATACCTGAAAGGCTTTCTCGGAGAACTTTTCTCGACGAGGCATTCATTCGGAACGCCGAGTTATTTTGGCGGACTTCGCCGACACTGACCACCCGATGTCATTCATAGTTGGGGTTGGAAGTCACTATGTGACGTCCTGGTCACATGACCATTCGTGCTGATACATGAGTTTTACTCCAACATGCATGGACTTGATTCTTCAGTACCTCTCTTTCATACTCGCATTCGAGGTACGCGCATTACTGTCACACCGCAGCTTGTTGCAGATGTGCTTTATGTTCCTAGGGTGGAGTTCCCTAACTACCTTGGTTGTGAGCGTCTGAGGACTGTGTCCAAAGACGAGATGATGTCTACTTTCTGCGAGCGCCCTTCTGTTTAGGGTGATCGTCAGTTTACACCATGTAAGCCCTTTGCTAAAGGTCCTAGATTCATGAACATGGTAATGAATTTTGTATTGCACCCTCTCTCTCACTATAACTCCATCACAGAGCCTCGTGCTCGATTTTTTCTTTCTTTGTTAGAGCACCTCACTATAGATTTTCCTTCACATTTTATTCTTTCTATTATAGGTGTTTAGGGATTCGGCTACCCATGATAAGCTCATTTTCCCTTTGGCTATCACGCATATTTTATGCCATTTTTTTTGTTCCTTTTCCCTCTTCCGATCACTTCTCTGTCATGTATGCCATAGACGCCGTTACCGTTAAACCCAGCGAGGCGCAGTTTCGGTCATGACAGTCGGATTCAGCAGCTTCTCCCTCCCGTTCGGCTCCATCTCGATCTACTCCATCCACATCCACTCCTTCCTCTTCTATGAGCGATGTGTCACTCGAAGACATCATGGTGCAGCTTCAGCGCATGGATGCTCGCCTTGATACACTTTCTACAGAGCTGTATCAAGTGAACGTTCGTGTTGGTTGTATTGCACGACGGCGAGCGATCATAGGTGGCTTCGCTTCTAAGGCTTCTCCTCCACCTCCTCCAGTGGCTTTTGATTCTGATGCTGAGGATGATGATGATGATGCTACTGCTTTTGATGATGATGGTGATGGAGATGCTAGCTCTACCAATGAGATGTCTACTTGACACTCTTACCCTTTGTCACTCGTGAAAAAAAGGGAGAGTAGTTTTGGATATGAGAGTAGTCATTCTTAGGGGGAGAGTTAGTAGATGACATTTTTGTTAGGGGGAGTGTTGATATTTTGAGGGATGTAGTGAGGATTATTTGTATCTTTTTCTTTTCTTTACTTTAGATACATTTTTTCTTGTACATTGGGTCTTGTGACCATTAGTGACATACATTTTACTTATCTTCTTTATATGTTGATGTATGTTTCTTTCACCTACCCTTACATGTGTTGTTTCTTTTCTCTCTTTATGCACATGCTTCTTATTACGTGTATGCAATCTATTATTTCTGTTTTCACACTAAGATGCCTTGATGAGTTTTGTTTAAAGTTTTTCAGAAATACAGGTTGTCAAAGTCTACTTGCCATAAACTCTCTTCTTGCAAAGTTTTTCAAGAGTTTGTGTTAAGATAGATTTTATTGTATTCAACAAGTGAGTATGAGTTGAGTGATTTATGACTTCTCTCATATGTTCATTTGTTTGTTGTGGTTTTGTCACGGATTGCCAAAGGGGGAGATTGTTAGGACATATGTGATTCACTTGTTAGGAACATATGTCACTATTTTATGTAATTGGCTAATCCTTTGACAAAATGCACTTTACTTGTATTTGGGTAGATCTAGGATGTGTTTAATACTTCAAGAAACTGTGTTTCAAGATCAAGTGTTGAAGACATGCAAGTCTGTCCAAGATTCAAGCTGAAGAAGTGCCTGTCATTAAAGCTCGACAGCTAGCCATCTATCGAGCTTAAGAAGCTGTTTCAGCCCCGTGGCTCGACAACTTCTTGACAGCAGCTAGACAAATAGACATCTGTCGAGGTTTATGAAAAACAAAATTTCAGATCTGTTTTGACTCTAATCCATGATTATGTGTTTGGACCTTCTTTTCTCACAACTCTAGACATATAAAAGGATTATTTTAAGAGCCGTCAAAGAGGACACAAGTTGCACAAGTGTTGAGCAAAGTTTGTTCAAGCAAATTGTAACCAGAGACAAAGTTTTGCCCTAGTTCATCATTCTTGAAGAAGTTGTTGTGTTTGTGCACCACAGGGTTTTGTAACCAAGCATCTTCTTGATCTTTATCGTGGATGAACTGAAGAACTTTGCAGCCAACAACCTTCTCTAGTTGGTGATTGAAGTCACGTACTAGGATCCGCGCAATTAGTTAGTCACATACTACGAGTCGTGCATCAAAAGGAGAAATTGTCACTACAGAACAAGTCCAATTGGGTATTGGGGTAAGGGTTCAATTGTAGGTTGGTATAAAGTATTGAGATTCCTTTACTTGTAACCGCTTGTTGTGATAATAACGGAATTTCGGGAGTGGTGACCTTAAAATCACCCGGTGAGGTTTTTGCCCTGTTGGTTTTCCCCTATTCGTAAACAAATCATCGTGTCAATTTATTTTCCGCTACATACTTAATTATTTGGTGATTTGTTTGTGCTATCACGCGTTTGCATGTTAATTTGATTAATTAATTAAACTTGGCTAATTAATTAATTAATTCATCATAAGAGGTCAATTCGTTTTTTGGCCTATTAGTTACACTTAGTGTTAATTATTTTCATATTACACCACTCAATAACTTTTTAATAAATAAATATTTAAAAATTTTATCGTTGGATCATAAATTCTCATTCTTCTAATATGTATGTATTACAAAATTTTGTATTAATCAAATGTTAATAAAATAAAAACTTGACATTTAAATATTTTATAGAAGATAATCATGAATGATAGCTAGAAAATGAGAAGATTGGGGATGCAGCCTATAAAGTCTATATTTTTAAGTTGGCAACCATGAACAAATTGTAAGCTTTAGAACTTAGTTTTTGTCTAGTGTTTAGTCTAGAAATATTCAGAAACAAGACAAATAAAGTTCTACACAATTGAAGGCTCAAGGAAGTAAGAAAAGATAAGTGTGGAAACTTTCTCACTTATCTCGACCGATCGAGATGCACACATCTCGAACGATCGAGATTCGTGCAGATCTAAAATCTTACTTTCTTTCTTAGCCATTGGATTTAGGGTTTTGATAGATCTTAAGGATATTTAAATGAAAATCCTATAGTCCGTGGATTCCAAGCTACATGTGGTCACGCCAATAAGTACTACATAAGGTAGCAGTAGATTTAGGGTTAAGTCTATTGTATAAACTTCAATTTTATTAGTGTGTAAAGTTGTTATTTACAACTATGTATTTTGTTGGCTTTTATTCCGTGCCAAATTTGATTGTAATTATTATCAATCGTTTATACCCTGTATCTATTGTGGGATTTGTTGTAAGGGTTGTGTGATAGAGAGAGAGTGTGAAGACTCAAGCATTTGAAGACTGAAGACTTCTCGCGGGTGTCTCGCGACCTAGCTTCCCGCGAAGTGAATCATGTGCCCTGCACATGCTGGAATGTGAAGAGTCAGGCCAGGTGGAGACAGCTGTGTCTCGCGAGTATCTCGCGGGTAAGGCCTTCCCGCGAGACACCCGCGAGGCAATCTGTTCTGCCAGCCTGTACTGAATGACTCACACTTTCTGTGCCTATCCTATATATACCCACACTACCCACAAATGTTGAGGAATGCTTCAGAGAGAAAACCCTAGCCAAACACATTGAGAATTAGAGATTGTCATCCCCACCTTTCTCTATACACTTGCTTGTGGTATTTCCTCAACTCTTCCCTCTCCATTTCCATACCATTGAGAGGTTGATAGCCCAAACACTTACCACACCCTTTGAGAGTGTTGAGTGACGTTTTGGTGCTACTGGGAAGCATTGGAAGAAGCCAAGGATGGCAGATGCAACATGGAGCTTGTTGCGGGATCCGGAGAGCTAGACAAGACACGGTTCCGAGAAGCCTTGTTGGAGTAGGAGCTTGGAGGGCTTAGGTACATCGGGTAGATTAGGCTTGGAGGGTCTCTTGCTAACCCATGTATCCCAACTGATTGTCTAGTGGATCGATTTCCGCTTGGAGGGCGGCGAAGAGGTTTTTCGCCGAGTTCTTCGGTTTCCTCTTCGATAACATGTCTCGATGTTATTTGTGTTTGCATCCTTCTTCCCTACTCTTGTTCATTTCATTTTTCCTGCTGTGTTGCTTTAAATATGGATTAGAGTAGTTGTCTTGCTTATACGCTTGTGTTTACACTATTCTGCACTTAGCATTAAGTTAGTGTAAAATCAACCAAGCCGTAACTTTAATTTGAGGGTCTAAATCGCTCTTGTGTTTTCGACACATTTTCGAGCTTTCAATTGGTATCAGAGTGGGTACACTCGCTGTGGTTTAAATACCTGAGTGTGATCCTTGACCCTATTTGAGATGGACCGGTCTCAATCGCTCAATATTCCACCATTTTTTGATGGGAACAATTATGCTTTCTGGAAAGTTAGAATGAGAGTATTTTTATGCTCTATCGATGATACCGTTTGGGATGCGGTTGAGATAGGTTGGACCAAGCCGGAGGCTCCTAAATCCACTTGGGATAAGGCAGCTCTCGCGGCAGCCAATGCTAATAGTAAAGCTTTAAATGCTATTTTTTGTGGTGTATCTCCTGATGAATTCCACAGGATATCTCATATGACGGTAGCCAAGGAAGCTTTGGAGATTTTGGAGACTACCTATGAGGGTACAAAGAAAGTTAAGAACACAAAGTTTCAGATGCTTACCACCAAATTTGAAGAGCTCAAGATGGGTGATGATGAACCGTTTGATTCATTCTATGGGAAGCTCAATGAAATTGTAATTGCTAAACTCAATCTTGGGGAGAAGATTGAAGATACTAAGGTGGTGAGAAAAATATTGAGGTCCTTGCCTGAAAGTTTTAGAGCAAAAGTTACAGCCATAGAAGAGAGTAAAGACTTGGATGAGATCAAAATCCAAGAGCTAATTGGGTCTCTCCAAACATATGAGCTGGGACTGCCTTCCCATAAGACGAGTAAATCGCTTGCTCTTAAAACCATCACTGAAAGAACAAATGATTCCTCCGAAGAAGATGGAGTGGAGAAGGAAGTAGCATTTCTTGCAAAGAACTTCCGCAAATTTCTGAAGATGAAGAACAGTGGAAAACCGTTCAACAGAGGGAAGTTTTCATCTTCAAGAGGTGATAGGAAAGAGTTTAAGAGGAAAGAAGGGAAGGATTCTCAACCTCCTTCAGACATTGTGTGCTATGAGTGCAATGGCCATGGACATCTAAAGAAGGAGTGTCCAAATTTTCTGAGAGGAAAAGGCAAGGCTTATGGTACAACGCTCAGTGATACGGACTCATCAAATTCCGACTCTGAAGAGAGCTGTGATGGAGAAGGAAATTTCTCTGCATTCATGACCATTGCTCATGTGGATTCCTCGGATGACTTGGGTGCACTTGTGAAGGAGCTGGGTGAGCATTCTGATTTTGAGTCTATTGGGATTGTGGAAGAATCAGATGCTGAAGAGGAAGAGAATACTGATGATCTTCAAGAGAATTACTCCTTACTCCTTGAGAAGTCGGGAGAGTATGCTAGGGTAGCCAAGGCAGCTGTGAGGAAAATGAAGAAAGCAGAGGAAGATCACCGAAGTCTCTTGGTCAGACATAAGGAGGCCAAATGCGAGATAGAAAAGCTGAATGGTGAGCTATCAGAAGCTTACTTAAAGATCAGATTTCTTGAGCAAGAGGTAGCCCAAGCCCATGCCAAGTTAAAAAGGGTCTCCTCCAGGAAGTTAGAAGATGTTATCTCATCTCAGAAACCTTTCTCAGACAAGTCCGGGTTGGGATATACCGGAGGAAGTAGCTCATCAGCAAACGTCACCAAAGAAGTGAAGTTTGTGAAGGCAAACGAGACAGTTGTAGAAGAACCCATTCCTGAAAGAGTTAAGGATGTTAAGAAGAGGAATGTGGTTGAGCAACGGATGGTGAATAAGCCCCGAAATCAATCTGTGGTCAGACATGAAGTCAGAGGAAGATTAATCCCAAGATATCAATGGGGTCCTAGGACGGATTATGTGTGTCACTATTGCGGATTGCAAGGACACGCCAGACCCAACTGTCAAAAGCTGAGAGCAGACAACAATGCAAGCGTTCCTCGATCACGAGGAAGAAGAAATGACAATAGAGCTTGGGGTGGTGAGCAATCAAGAAGCCAAAACCGTGATCTCGGAATGACGGACGTGATGAAGATGATCAGTGCCTTCACCACTTGCTTAAAGAGTTTCACCAGAAGGTTTGAAAGTCCCAACTCTCGTACCCAATCCGTCAAGGATATCATCCCAAACGCACGTGACGTGTGGGTGAAGAGGGGTACTCATGCATAAGCATTGTAACATGTCCCTGCATAAATTCTTCCAATGTTTAGGGATATTTGCTGTTGCATCATATCATGCATTGCTTTCATTTTATTGTTCTTTTATCTTGTGTTGGTTTGTACCAGTCTTTGTTGATCTTACTTTTCTTGTTCTGTTTTTGGTGTGTTCAAAAATTCAAAAACCCATAAAAATTGAAAAATCTCAAAAAGTTTGATCACTTGTTTTATGTATGTCACATGTGAGTTTGGCCTAGTACCTTCGTACTAATGATGTAGTGCATTTACGATCTTGGCTTGTTGTGTATGCTTTCATTTCTATGTGGAAGAAATCTTGAACACTATGTGTGACTGTTGTAAATAGATCTTCAAACTTGTCATGAATGATTGGTCAATAGTCTTGTTGGTCTTGATACTTGCATAGACTTGTGTCTATATCTCTTCCCACTTTATTTTTATGTTTTTTTTGCAAAAAGAGCTCACCAAATATAAATCTCCAAATGAAAAGAGATACTGAGCTGCAAAAGCCTATCGCACACACTAGTATTCGACTAGGAAAAAAGGGTAAGCGACTCTTTTTAATGTGTTTTGTATGGTGCTCAAAAAGCCAAAGGCTAATCATTAATGTTGAAATATTATAAATTTCAAGCACCAATTTCAAAATGAGATGTTTTTGTCAAAACAAAATAAAATGGACCAATTGTTATGCCTTATACAGAAGCCAAATGAAAAGCTTCTAAAGTTATGTACTCAATGTGTGGGAGGTCATATATACTCATTTCTATAATGGAGATAGTCCACTTGATTTCGTATCAGTTGTGTATGACTCGATTGAATTGATCATTGAAGCTTCGCTCTGGTCTAAGGACTATTCTACATTTGATACTCACACACAACACACAAGACCTTGATTCAATCAATGCCTATCTCATTTGTGTGATCGTATATGTTCAAATGTGATGTGTATGCTCAAGTACTTGTTGATAAAACCCAAAAAGATTTTTGAGTGTTTTATATGTTTTTGAAAGTGTTTTTATACTTTCATGCGTTTATTTTTGGTCAAAATGCATTTTGTGTGTTTCTTATCAAAATCTGGTTCAGGGGTTGTTTCTCGAGAATCTCGCGACTTAGAGCTTCCCGCGAAAAGTGTTTGAGGGAAGTAAAGTTTTTACAAATTTACACAGAGACTTTCACGACTGTATCGTGACTGTTTCGCGAACAACAGCTTCTCGCGAAATGCTGTTTGACAAAAACTGGTTTTTATCATTTTACACAGAGAGTATCGCGACTGTATCGCAACTGTTTCACGACCTAAAGCTTCCCGCGAAAGCTTTTGTGCTTCAGTGGCCATTCTCGCGACTGGCTCGCTACTCTCTAACCCGCGAAAAATGCGTGTTTTCAGTTTTATATTGTTGATGTGACAGTTTTTCAAATCACAAACACTTCCCTCGCATAACCTCCTTCAAACCCTTTTCAACCCAAATCACTATTTCATTCAAACATCTTCAATCCAAGCATCTTTTCTGCATTTTCCTCTTCAAGGTATGTTTTCTAAACAATTCTTTTTAAGTTTTTGCTTAGATTATGCAAATTTTTTTGTTAAGGTTTTTATAATTGGGGATTTTCGAAAATTTGGGTGTTTTTCTATATTGGGTGCAATTTTTTCAAAATTTTTGATTGGGCTGAGTCCCATTTGATTATTGTGCATTTGTGTTGGCCACTTGTGGCATTTTAACGTCTATTGAGGGTAGATTTTACCATGTTCATGCATTGCTCATACTTAGAATGCTTTTGTGCATGTTAGGTGTTTGATAAAGTGTCCGAGTGACATTTTTGTGCTTAATTGGATTCAAGTGAGTTCCAATTTATGGATTTCGATTTGTTTAACCTTTCTTTACTTGGTTTGGTCTTTGATCAAGTGTTTCATACACTTTGCTCATGATGCACACACTAGGCACATAACTAGGCACTCTTAGGCACCCCTCATGCATCAGCACATGCACACACATGCATCAGCACATGCACACAGACACACACACATGCACAATCACTTATTTTCATGCATTGTAGTTATGGTTTATTGGTCTGTTTCTCATAGCATGCTTGTTTAAGTTGGTTATGCTCTGTTTTGAACTATGCTCTGTTTTAAGGTATTTCATTTGTTTTAGGGACTAACTTGAATCTAATCAAGTTTTGTGTTGTGTTTTGTGTTTTGTGCATGTGTTTTCCATCTGTCCTGTGCAATTTTACAGATGTCTCCCACCAAGCATGCAGCTAAGAAGAAATCGTCCTCAAAGCGAGCACGTACTGATTCTGATCACTTCAAGTCTGCTGAAGCTGATATGAAGTTCAATGACTGCTACAAGAGAGCAACCATTGTCATGGAGCGGGTAGTTTAATTAGAGGCTCTTGAGCACACATTCGTCCCGGATGTGCTCAAAGAGAGAACTTGGACCAAGTTGTTGAATCCAGTTGGGACTGTGTACTCAGAAATTATTAGAGAGTTTTTCTCAAATGCTGATGTGGAAGATGACAAGATAATTTTCTGGGTGAGGCACAAGGAATTCGTAATCACAAGGGACAGTATTCAAGACTTGTTGGAGATATGTCCTCCCTCTCAGCCAATGTCAGTTCAATATGATGAAAGATTGGGTTCTATCAAGGAAATGATAACGACTCTCGGAGGGGTTCCAGAGAAATCATCAATGGATACACTCAAGTTTGCTCCAGAAATGAGAACATTGAGTTATGTGATGATTCATAACCTGTATCCGGTCACCAACCTCACCACACTATCAGCTCCAAGGACGAGGTTTCTCTATGATCTTTTCACTCATAAGGAGATTGATATTTGCTGCCACATCTTCCACATTCTGAAAAAGAGCATTACGAAGAAGAATTCAAGAACCATAATGCCTTTTCCCTCACTGATCATGGGATTCATCGCTAAGACGAAGCTGAAATTTCCAAGTGGTCTTACTATAGTTCAGAGGGACTATCCCATTAGTGCTAATACACTGACTAGGAGCACAGCCCACATTAAAGGCTCCAAGACTGGTGTGCATACCATCCCACAGCCTTGTGTTGTTTAAGATGAGGGAGGAGATACTGAAGAGGAGATTGACAAGTTCACTTCTGCTCCAGAGACGTTAGCACAGCCATTGTCTTCTGCTCTAACACAAGGTTTCAGCAAACTTGATCAGTTACTAGCTAAAATGGATCAAATGTCTACAGTGCTTGACTCCCATGTGTAGCACACAACGAACCAGTTTGCATACCTCCAAGGATAGATCACCGAGTTATCATCACAGATTCAGAACATGTCCTCCGGTCATGGATCAGACTCAGACTCCGACCAGTTCTAGCCCTTTGGCCATTCCAGTCAAAAATGGGGGAGAAATTTTGAGGGGAAACTGAAGAAGAGCTTGCAGAGCGTCAGGGGGAGCATAGTCTTAGAAACATAGTTACATTGGTTATTGGTTTACAGACGGTTTAATTCAGTTTCTTTTAGTTTTTATAACTGTTTTACTGCTTTGGTTTAAAGCTTTTATACTTTGTTTTTATTTCAGTATAATTTCAGTAGTTCTTTTGTGTTTATCTCTATGCTTTGTGGCATTCTTTGTTTATACCTATGTTGCTTTTGTAAGCTTTTAGGGTTTGTTTCATTGCATATTTGTAGGCTTTTGTGGTTTGTGCCATGCATATGCAGTACCTTGCTTATGCAGCCTTATGCTTGTGTGCTTGTTGTTTAATGTCATACATTTTACTTCAATACATCACTCTTGTGCCCTTGTAGGATTGTTCCTAGATGCATATACGTTCTATGCATTGGTTGAGTGATGAACACTCTTGTGCCCGTGTAGGATTGTTCCTAGATGCAAATACTTCGTGTATTTCGCATTGGTTGAGTGTTGGATTTGCAAATGATACTCTTTAAATGAGCTTATCATCTTGCATGTCCAGATGTTCATTCCTTGTGTGAATGAGCATAGTGATCACTTTGTATAGTGATTGCTTGTTTGATCCTGCCATGGTCTATTGTTTTGATTCCATTTTGCTTGATCACATTATATTTGCTCCATATGCATTTCAAGTTTTTTTGCATACAATGATATTATTGTGTTATTGTATTTCAGGAGATACTTGTTCATATGTTTCAAGAGCTTATCAGAATCTAGAATTAGGTGTAAGTGAGTTTTGCCTTTGTTCCCAAACTCACGTTTAAGTCTAGAGTATGTTTTAGGGTTTTGTCATGGAATAGCCAAAAGGGGAGATTGTAAAGTTGTTATTTACAACTATGTATTTTGTTGGCTTTTATTCCGTGCCAAATTTGATTGTAATTGTTTTCAATCGTTTATACCCTGTATTTATTGTGGGATTTGATTGTAAGGGTTGTGTGATAGAGAGAGAGTGTGAAGACTCAAGCATTTGAAGACTGAAGAGTTCTCGCGGGTGCGTCGCGACTTAGCTTCCCGCGAAGTGATACATGTGCCCTGCACATGCTGGAATGCGAAGACTCAGGCCAGGTGGAGACAGCTGTGTCTCGCGAGTATCTCGCGAGTAAGGCCTTCCCGCGAGACACCCCGCGAGGTAATCTGTTCTGCCAGCCTGTCCAGAATGACTCACACTTTCTGTGCCTATCCTATTTATACCCACACTACCCATAAATGTTGAAGAGTGCTTCAAAGAGAAAACCCTAGTCAAACACATTGAGAATTAGAGATTGTCCTCCCTACATTTCTCTATACACTTGCTCGTGGTATTTCCTCAACTATTCCCTCTCCATTTCCATACCATTGAGAGGTTGATAGCTCAAACACTTACCACACCCTTTGAAAGTGTTGAGTGACGTTTTGGTGCTGCTGGGAAGCATTGGAAGAAGCCAAGGATGGCAGATGCAACATGGAGCTTGTTGCGAGATCCGGAGAGCTAGACAAGACACGGTTCCGAGAAGCCTTGTTGGAGTAGGAGCTTGGAGGGCTTAGGTACATCGGGTAGATTAGGCTTGGAGGGTCTCTTGCTAACCCATGTATCCCAACTGATTGTCTAGTGGATCGATTTCCGCTTGGAGGGCGGCGGAGAGGTTTTTCGCCGAGTTCTTCGGTTTCCTCTTCGATAACACGTCTCGGTGTTACCTGTGTTTGCATCCTTCTTTCCTACTCTTGTTTATTTCATTTTTACTGCTGTGTTGCTTTAAATATGGATTAGAGTAGTTGTCTTGCTTATACGCTTGTGTTTACACTATTCCGCACTTAGTATTAAGTTAGTGTAAAATCAACCAAGCCGTAATTTTAATTTGGGGGTCTAAATTGCTCTTGTGTTTTCAACACATTTTCGAGCTTTCATAGTGAAATATTGCTTTGATGATTGTTTAGGTTAAATCCTCTCCCAGGTTTTTTACTTTGAAACCATAGCTTCAAAAGTTTTCCTAGGTCATCATTCTTGGTGTTCATGTGATCTATGCTTGTTTGATGTTTAATTGATTCAGATTTATTGCATAATTAATCTAATTAATTATTGGGTTAAAATTTGATAAAATCTGAGACAACTAGGGTCTAAAACCCTAACACAGCCCCTCGCTCCACAACTTATATATTTTCCTCCCCACACATTCAAAAGCATATGGCATTTAGAACCCGCAGGATGGATTAAGCTATTAAAGATGAGAGCAAGTCGAATCGAGAATCAGCTTTACAAAATTATTTCAATATCCTTAAACCATAAATTTTTTTATACTTATTCTAATTATTATTTTATTGATAGTTAGAAATATATGCATTAATATGCTGCCCTGCAGCTCGAGCTCCTCTCCTTTGAACATCCATGCATAAAGGATCGAGTTATGAGACTTTCGAACTTAATTTTCTAATCAGGAACATATATACGGGACTCATACAATAATTTCAAAGGTCCTACAAAATGTAGTACGATAATATTATTATATTAATATGCACTGGACGTGCTTCACTGCCAGTATAATCATATACCAAATTACATGAAAAGGAGGGAACAGCAATTGCATGTAGTGAAGGGTTGAAGCTTATTAGTTATTATAAAGTATAAACCACCATGCAGTGGAAGCCGAAATACTTCTCAGACTCCTTTAGATACAGCTAGCAGAGCAGCACCAAAGAAGTTCTCAACGATGGCCGCTGGAAGGTTTACAGTAATTGTAGCCGCAAGGGGGTCCATGATTTATGAGCTTACGACCCTTGAAATCTGAAAGAACAAGAAATTAATGCCGTATAATCAAGACCTTTGAAAAATGATGTATATATTTTCTTTCTTTCTTTTTGAAAGGAAGATAGTCATTACCCGAATACAGTAATAATTCAACCAAATTAAATTCAGGTATTTGAAGTCAATGTTTTTCTTTTACAGAGCACAGTTGTGCTGAAGATTAAAGTCTTGTATGTACAACACATATACGCTCACCTGTCCACATTTAAAGACAAAAGAAAAAAAAGGCAATACGCTCACCTGTCCATTTTTAAAGTAATGTAAAAAACATATCATATTAGATATATTATGGTCCAAGTGACTTAAATTAATTGTATGTTCATGTATTTGTAGAATAATTAATTTAACTTTAGGTTAGTCTATGAATAGTCTAGGTACAGTCAAGTATTCTTTAGTATATAAACCCTACATATTGGGTTCACTGTAACACAAATACTTAATATAATATGTAATCATCTAGAATTTTCATACCTGGAACATAGGCCGTAAGGCCGAACCACATGTGTACTATCTCTTTCATACTTCCGTTTATCATTTAATTGTCATACAATCACACAACAACTTTAACAAAGTGGATGTCATAAATTAAAATTCTATTGTATCAATAAATAATAAATAAAAAGTAATATAGATGCACGCCAACCCTCTTACCAATTTACTAGAATTTAGGACTAACGAATTAAAGTAGATTCACATAAAATAAGAATTAAAACATTCACACAAGGGATAAGTTTTTTTTTTTTTTTTTTTTTTTTTTTTTTTTTGAGATAACACAAGAGATAAGTTAAGTGTGGTTCACATTCACATAAAATAAGAATTAAAACATTCACACAAGAGATAAAGTTAAGTGTGGTTCGTCCAACTTCATGCTTCCATTCACTAATAAGTAATAATATAGCTTTATATAGCCTTATAGTACCAATAGCCTTATAGTTTAATAGAAACTTCTTTATGCACAAAATGCTTGGAGGTTTAAGGGAGAACGAGTTTAAGCTGTCAATACAACTTTATCATTTTCTGAAACATTAAAAACAAACAGACTATAAAAACCGAGAATAAGGCCAGATTAATTACTTGCCACACCAAGTTGAGAAGTCTCAGTTCCTCCACTTCCTTCCACTTTTGAGGCAAAGAGAAGAATCAAAATGAAGAGAACCATTGAAATTGTTAGGTCACAATCTGAATGACCCCTTGTGATTAACCCTAATTAATTAATTTAGCCAAGTAATTAATTAATCAATTAATCATGCAATTTTATGGAAGCACAAACAAATCACCAATCAACTAAATATGCAGCGGAAAATAAATAACACGGTGATTTGTTTACGAATGGGGAAAACCCTAATGGCAAAAACCCCACCGGGTGATTTTCAGGTCACCACTCCTGAAACTCCACTATTATCAAATCAAGCGGTTACAAGTAAAGGAATCCCATGTACCTTACCAACCTACA
Organism: Quercus aquifolioides; assembly: GCA_019022515.1. Taxonomy (NCBI): domain Eukaryota; kingdom Viridiplantae; phylum Streptophyta; class Magnoliopsida; order Fagales; family Fagaceae; genus Quercus; species Quercus aquifolioides. Next base: position 1,062,305 of record CM032335.1, on the reverse strand, counting down.
GTTGAACCCTTACCCCAATACCCAATTGGACTTGATCTGTAGTGACAGTCTCCACCTTTGATGCACGGCTCCCAAGTACGTGACTAACCAATGCGCGGATCCAAGTACGCGACTTCAGAACACCAACTGAGGAAGAATGGTTGGCTGCAAAGTTCTTCAGTTCATCCACTTGATGAATAGCAGGAAGATGCTTGGTTACAAAACCCTATGGTGCAAATACACAGCAACTTCTTGATGAAAGATGAACTAGGTCAAGAACTTCGTCTGTTGATCACAATTTGCTTAAACCGAGATTGCTCAATGATAATGCAACTTGTGTCACACAAAACGGCTCTTAAAATAATCCTTTTATATGTTTAGGGTTAGAAGAAAAGAAGTCCCAAAAACATATTCACGGATCCCAAGAAAATTAGATTGGAATTCTGACTTTTTAAATCTCGACAGATAGCAGGTATCGAGGTAGCTATCGAGAGGTGTCGAGATTTAAAAACTTTGCACTTCAGCTTGCTTTTTCTTGGATAGACTTGATGACTTCAACACTTGACCTTGAAACATTGTTTCTTGAAGTATTAAAAACACCTAGATCTACCCAATTACAAGCAGAGTGCGTTTTGTCAAAGGATTAGCCAATTTACATAACTAAGTGACATATGTTCTTAAACAAGTTAAAACATATATGTCCTAACAATCTCCCCCTTTGGCAATCCGTGACAAAACCACAACAAACAAATGAGCATATGAGAGAAGTCATAAATCACTCAACTCATATTCACTTGTTGAATACAATAAAATCTATCCTAACACAAACTCTTGAAAAACTTTGCAAGAAGAGAGCTTATGATAAGTAGACTTTGACAACCTGTATTTCTGAAACACTTTAAACAAAACTCATCAAGGCATCTTGTGTGAAACAGAAATAAATAGATTGCATACAAGTAAAGAACATGTGTATCAAGATAGAAAAGAAACAACACATGAAGAGAGAGGTGAAAGAAACATACATCAACATATATAAGAGAGAAGATAAGTACAATGTATGTAAGAATGGTCAAAGGACCTCATATACAAGAATAATGCATCTATAAAGAATAGAAAAGAAAAGATACATTAAACCTCACTACATCCCTCAAAAGTATCAACACTCCCCCTATCAAAAATGTCCTATACTAACTCTCCCCCTAAGATGACTACTCTCATAACCCAAAACTACTCCCCCTTTTTGTCACGAGTGACAAAGGGTAGAGTGTCATGTAGACATCTCATCGGCAGAGCTAGCATCTCCATCATCATCATCATCATCCTCATCCTCAGAATCTGAAGCTACTGGAGTAGGTGGTGAAGGAGTAGCCTCTGGAGCAAAACCACCCATGGTCGCCTGCCGTCGTGCAATACGACCCACACGAACATTCACCTGATACAACTCAGCAGAGAGTGTATCAAGACGAGTGTCCATGCGCTGCAGCTGCGCCATGATATCACCAAGGGATACATCGCTCGAAGAGGAAGAAGGAGCAGATGTAGATGAAGCTGATTTGGATGGTGCTGAACGGGAGGGAGGAGTGGCACCTGGCTGTCTCGACCTGAACTGCGCCTCACTACGTTTTACAGTAGCGGCATCTATGGCAGATATGTGTGTGAAATGGTCGGACACTGGAAAGGGAACGGAAAAATGGCGTAGAATCCGCGTGATAGCAGAAGGAAAGATGAGCTTATCACGGGACGCCGAATCAAGATAAACCTCTATGATAGACCGGATGAAGTGAGAAGGGAAGTCTATGGTAAGATGCTCAAGTAGAGAAAGCAAAAATCGAGCACGAGGCTCTGTGATAGAGTTATAGTGAGATAGAGGATGGAGAACAAAAGTCATCACCATGTTCATGAATCTAGGACCTTTAGCAAAAGGCCTACATGATGTGAACTGATGCTCACCCCAATCAGCAGGATGTTGACAGAAGGCAGAGATGAGCTCTTCTTTGGACACAGTCCTCAGACGCTCACAAGAGGGGTAATCTGGAAACTCTATCCTAGGTACCCTAAGCACATTCGCAACAAGTTGCGGTGTGACAGAAATGCGCATACCTCGAACGCGAGTGGAAAAATGAGGTACTGAAAGATCAATCCCGTGCATGTTGGAGTAGAACTCCTGTATCAGCACGAGAGGGCAAGTGACCGGGATGTCACACAATGACCCCCATCCCCTACTGTGAATGACAGAGGGAAGGTCAGTGTCGGCGAAGTCCGCCAAAATGACTTGGCGTTCCGAATGAACACCTCGTCTAGAAAAGTTCTCAGTAAATGCCTTTTGGGCATCTCCATCACGGAACCGAATGTTAAAAGGAGCAGAATCAGAAGATGAAGATGCTCTAGAACGCAGAGGGTTCCGAGCAGGAGTAGATTTACGTTTGGGTGCCATAGACACTACTAACGTAAAAGAATGAGAAAGAGATAGAGAGGGAGACAAACAGAAAAGTCCCAAATCAGTTCAAATATGATAGATATATGAACAAAGAGTACGTATGCATGGGAATGCATGAACATGTGACATGCAAAACAGAAATATCATCATGGGCTCAGCCCAATCCAATCCTAATCAGCATATAAACAAAGTACTCATATCTAAATGCATGAAAATATCATTATAATGCACATGAAATGCAATGTATGACAATTTGAAATCATTTAAGTCCAAACCCAACCCAAAATTTCAATAAAAACTCAACAATTTTGAAAAACCCCAAATTTTTATGAAAAATCCCAAAAACTAGGTTTTCAAAACATGAAATGCATGAAAAAGGAAGAGAAAAGAGATCTTACCAAGTGATTGAGGCAAGGAATGAGCAAGATCCAAGAGGGTTGGAGGATTTGAGTGAAAGGAGAGTGAAAGGGAGATGAACAGACACGGAGAGATCGAGAGAGATCGAGTGAAATGAGTTCAGAATCTCGATCTGCACTTAAATAGGCACCTCAGTAATTCTCGACAGCTGAGGTGTCGAGAGGTATCTAGGAATCTGTCGAGGAAGGTATCGAGGAAAAAGCCTTCGACAGATGCAGGTATCGAGAGGTATCGAGATGCAAGGAGAGATTCAGATACGAGAAGCTCGATCGATCGCGAAGGTGTCGAGAATCTATCGAGGAGACAGAAGAAATCTCGATTGATCCGAAAGGTATCGAGACAGGTGTCGAGAAAGAAGACACAAACAGCACAAGTGAATCTCGATCGATCCAACAGGTGTCGAGAATCTATCGAGAGGACAGGGAATTTCTCGATCGATCCATCAGGTGTCGAGGAGGTGTCGAGATTGCGATAAGAAACAACTTGAGAAGCTCGACAGATGACCAGGTATCGAGGAGGTGTCGAGCCCACAGAAAAAGGCAGTTTTTCGAGAAGGGAAAAACACAGACATGAATGCAATCCAACACACATCTCTACCAAAGATCCACTCAACATTTAAACCTCTCAAAAACATTTCTCAACAAGAAAATAAGCACAAGGATCATGCAAAACACACACACACACTAAACAAGTCTAACCAATTTTATATTTCAAAAACAAGTTATGACAGTTTAGTGAGCATACATTAGCACATGTAAAACCTTTGTGATGGCCAAATCACATTGTACCTGCACATGTATCAAAAGTAGCAAAGAATGTTGCGTGTTGTGTGTGAAAAACATCGCAAGATTGCATATGTGTATACATGTTATGACGATCTGAGATATGAGAAAATAACTTTTGACTCACACATAATCATAACTGTTTGATGGGGACTATCACCTTCGAGGTACATCCTATGACTCCCACATCTCCTAGAAAACACGCTTGCAATCATATTTAAAGTATCTTTAATCTTTTTGCTTTATATTTTCTTTGCATATTTTCTTTTAAGCATATCATGCATGAGCATAAAAAGAGAGAAAAGAAATACCCAAGATGTTAAGCATTTGACATCGCATTTTTGCTATGCCGAAGCATACGAATGTCTTTGACACTGCACTTTTGCTATGCCGAAGCATACAGGTGTCTATGACACTTCACTTTTGCTATGCCGAAGCACACAGGTGTCATACTTATGATTGGCGGGTAACAGTGGTGAGATGGTCATTTATGCCTTTCTCTTAGGATTTTCTAGTCCTACCCGTCAAAAAGAGTGATATGAGTGTTAAGTTTAAGAGATAACTTAATTTTACTCATCACAAACAAGAGCCACAAAGCTCACTTGCTTAGTTGTGCATAGAGATGCTCATCTAAGCTACAAGAGATACAAAGTTTAGAAAACTTTGTTTCATTGGCCATCCAAGGTACACAAATACCAAAGTACACAATAACACACACTGTTTTTGTATTTTTTTGATTTTTCAATTTTTTATTTTATTTTTATATTAAAAACAAAATAAGCAAAACTGAAAGTAAACAAACAGAAACATGTTATCAAAGCAAAGCAAAAACTAGACTGACTCAGCAGAAAAGAAAGACACACAAGCAATGCAACAAACAAGAAAAAACAAGAAGGGAGAAGAAAGTGATGAAATCACTTAGAGTCCTTTTTCTTCCACACCTTGGAAGAACCTTTCCTTTGATTGAATCCTTGAACAGGTGGTGAGGGGGAAGAATTTAAACCGTTCAAGTTAGAAAGGAACATGAGGGCTTTCAGAAGATCTCCAAGAGGAGCAAGAGAGGATTGAAGCTGATTTTAGCTTCTAGATGTTATCATGCCATTGCTTTGTTGAGTGGCTAACCACTTATAGCAATTCGGTCGAGTGTGACCGGCAGCTCCACAATAATGACAGAGATGCTGCTTCTTTTGTTTAGGCTTTTGAGAGTTAGCCTTCTTAGCCCTAGGGTTTTTAGCATCTTTCTTGTCTAGCTTAGGGGGTGCTCCTAAGATAGATTTTCCCTTGTCTAAGTTCTCACTAGCTAATTTATTTTTAACATCAATGTTCTCAATTTCAATGTTATTAGCAGGAGGAACAAAAACAGTATTGCTAGTAGAAGCAGTATTAGAGAAAGAAATACCATACCCCAAACCAGTTCGATCCGAAGCAGGTTTTTTATTGCTAAGCATCTCATCAAGCTTTGCACTTGAGGTCCTCTCTAGTTGAGCTCTGACTTGAAACAGCTCCGCTTCAAGCTTCTTGGTCTTCTCAGCCAAAAAGTTGTTCTCAAATCTCAGTGCTCCAATAGTTTGATTCGCCTCATCAAACTTTGTGGACAGCTCTTCACGATCGAGTTCCACTTCACTGAGCTTCTTGGTGGCCAGCCTATATAATTTTTCATGCTTTTCAGAGAGCTTGTAAAGCTTCTCATAGGCTGAATGGATATCATCTTGATCATCCATCTTCTCAAATTTGGACTCCACCAATTCTTCTTCTTCATCCACTTCTTCAACAATCCCTTCAGTAGGATTGACTGTGGCAGTGAAGGCATTTAGGATTCCGTCATCCTCATTGTCGGAATCATCTTCAGGCTCAGTGTCACTTAGGGTTACAGCAAGGGCCTCGCTTTTCCCAATGCTCTTCAGATATGTAGGACACTCATGTTTCATGTGTCCGAACCCATGACAACCAAAGCACTTTGGTCCTACGGGAACAGTATACTGACCACCCTCCTTAGCATCCTTCTTCCCTTTGTCTTGGCTTTTAAACTGAGAAGAACTGAATTGCCTGCGGTCCTTGTCGAAGTTCCTTCCATTGGCATTCTTCATAAACTTTTTGAACTGCCGAGTGATGTAGGACTTCATCTTGGAATCTTCATCATCAGAAGACTCATCTGTATCACTGCTCTTCGCCTTCAAGGCCATGCTTTTGCCTTTATTGGACTTGCCAATCCTAGATAACCCTATTTCATAGGTCTGCAAGTTTCCAACCAGCTCAGTCAAAGGAATCTTGTCTATATCCTTTGATTCCTCAATTGCCGTAATCTTGGCATGAAATCTCTCAGGTAGAGATTTGAGCACCTTCCTTACAATCTTGGGTTCAGGGATGGTTTCCCAAGATTGAAGGCTGAGTTCACTATGTCCTTGAGCTTGGCATAGAACTCGTCAAATGACTCATCTTCCTCCATCTTAATTTCTTCAAAGCTTGTAGTGAGTCTCTGAAGCTTTGAGTCTTTGACAGCTTTTGTGCCTTCATAGGTAGTCCGGAGGATGGTCCAGGCCTCCTTAGCAGTTTCTGTTGAGGATATCTTTTTGAACTCCTCATTTGTGACTGCGCTAAATAGGGCATTTAACGCTCTGCTGTTGAAGTTAGCCGCCTTGATCTTAGCATCATCCCAATCGGCCGGATCTTCTGTTGGCTTAGTCCAGCCAATCTCTACAGCTTGCCACACTTTTTCATCTAAAGACTGCAAGAAAGCTCTCATGCGTACTTTCCAGTATGCATAGTTAGTGCCATCAAATAAAGGAGGTATAATTAAAGATTGTCCTCTATCCATGACAAACAGGGGTCAATGGATCAACACAGCAAAGATTAAATCCTAATCAGAGTGTGCCTGCTCTGATACCACTTGTTAGGTCACAATCTGAATGACCCCTTGTGATTAACCCTAATTAATTAATTTAGCCAAGTAATTAATTAATCAATTAATCATGCAATTTTATGGAAGCACAAACAAATCACCAATCAACTAAATATGCAGCGGAAAATAAATAACACGGTGATTTGTTTACGAATGGGGAAAACCCTAATGGCAAAAACCCCACCGGGTGATTTTCAGGTCACCACTCCCGAAACTCCACTATTATCAAATCAAGCGGTTACAAGTAAAGGAATCCCAAGTACCTTACCAACCTACAGTTGAACCCTTACCCCAATACCCAATTGGACTTGATCTGTAGTGACAGTCTCCACCTTTGATGCACGACTCCCAAGTACGTGACTAACCAATGCGCGGATCCAAGTACGCGACTTCAGAACACCAACTGAGGAAGAATGGTTGGCTGCAAAGTTCTTCAGTTCATCAACTTGATGAATAGCAGGAAGATGCTTGGTTACAAAACCCTATGGTGCAAATACACAGCAACTTCTTGATGAAAGATGAACTAGGTCAAGAACTTCGTCTGTTGATCACAATTTGCTTAAACAGAGATTGCTCAATGATAATGCAACTTGTGTCACACAAAACGGCTCTTAAAATAATCCTTTTATATGTTTAGGGTTAGAAGAAAAGAAGTCCCAAAAACATATTCACGGATCCCAAGAAAATCAGATTGGAATTCTGACTTTTTAAATCTCGACAGATAGCAGGTGTCGAGGTAGCTATCGAGAGGTGTCGAGCTTTAAAATCTTTGCACTTCAGCTTGCTTTTTCTTGGACAGACTTGATGAGTTCAACACTTGACCTTGAAACATTGTTTCTTGAAGTATTAAAAACACCTAGATCTACCCAATTACAAGCAGAGTGCGTTTTGTCAAAGGATTAGCCAATTTACATAACTAAGTGACATATGTTCTTAAACAAGTTAAAACATATATGTCCTAACAGAAATGAACTTCTTAAAGGCCATTGTTTTCGCACATAAAAGCATATAAGTCTGCAACATGATATATTGTATATATAACTGAAGAGCAGCTGCCTTTCATTTTCTTAATTATCTCATTCAAAGTCTTATTTGATTGGGTTAAGTAAAATTTTCAACGTCTTTCTCTTTGCCATGTCTATTAATGTACCTGTTAGGTTCTAAAGATTTATGATTTTATGTATTTAGAACTCTAATTTGTAATATTGGCAAACCATGATCAAAACAATATGTTTAGTCTTTTTTAGGCTTGCTCAAAGTTGATTAATCATTGTAAAGTTGGAATTGAGAGGCTGTAGATGCATTGGGGCATTTCTGCCTAGCTCGATCGATCGAAGGATAGACTCGATCGATCGAATCTCGGGCCAGATGCGTTTTCTGCAGATTTTCCAACTCAGCCCTAACTCATTAAACGTTTAGGGTTTTATGTTTTTGCCCTAGGTATATAAGGCAAAACCCTAGCCACGTTTTTAGAGTTGCTTCCAGTGTATTGTTGCTCATACATTGCTGTTTTGTGTAAATCTCTTGTGAGATCTAGAGGAGCTTTCCTTTACACAAAGCTTAGGGTTTTCAAGGTAGAGATTACTTCAACATCTTGATGATCAACTCGGTTGCTGCCATTGGAGCTTAAAGAATAGCAAGCGTGGGTGCTTGTAGCTGATTGAAGAATTCAAGAAAGAAGGAGTCCGTGGATTCGGAGCTTGCACGTGGTCGTGTCAGTAAGTTCTACTGGTAGGTAGCATTAGGAAGTCGAGCGGGGAGCTTGTAAGTCCTTTTGTATGAACTTCGATTCTTTCATAGTGGATTCAGGTTTGCCTTGAGGATAGGTAGGTCAAATCCTCTCCAGATTTTTACCGTGTGGTTTCTTGGGTGATCATATCATTGTGTTATTTATTATTCTGCTGCTTTATATTTATTGATATGATTGTATGTTTGTGATAACCTAGAATTGCATAAATTGACTAAGTTAATCACTTGGCTAATTAACTAGGTTAATCCGGTTGGTTTAAGGGGTCTAAATTTCTAACAAGTGGTATCAGAGTGGGTAGCTCTTCTTGTTTTAGATCTGAACGGTTTTAGACCCCTTAAACCAACCGGATTAACCTAGTTAATTAGCCAAGTGTTTAACTTAGTCAATTTATGCAATTCTAGGTTATCACAAACATACAATCATATCAATAATATAAAGCAGCGGAATAATAAAGAACACAATGATATGATCACCCAAGAAACCACACGGTAAAAACCTGGGGAGGATTTGACCCACCTATCCTCAAGGCAAACCTGAATCCACTATGAAAGAATCGAAATTCATACAAAAGGACTTACAAGCTCCCCGCTCGACTTCCTAATGCTACCTACCAGTAGAACTTACTGACACGACCACGTGCAAGCTCCGAATCCACGGACTCCTTCTTTCTTGGATTCTCCAATCAGCTACAAGCACCCACGCTTGTTATTCTTTAAGCTCCAATGGCAGCAACCGAGTTGATCATCAAGATATTGAAGTAATCTCTACCTTGAAAACCCTAAGCTTTGTGTAAAGGAAAGCTCCTTTAGATCTCACAAGAGATTTACACAAAACAGAAAAGTATGAGCAACAATACAACAGGAGCAACTCTAAAAACGTGGCTAGGGTTTTGCCTTATATACCTAGGGCAAAAACATAAAACCCTAAACGTTTAATGAGTTAGGGCTGAGTTGGAAATTCTGCAGAAAACGCATCTGACCCGAGATTCGATCGATCGAGTCTATCCTTCGATCGATCGAGCCAGGCCGAAATGCCCCAATGCATCTGCAGCCTCTCGATTCCAACTTTACAATAATTAATCAACTTTGAGCAAGCCTAAACAAGACTAAACATATTGTTTTGATCATGGTTTGCCAATATTACACATTAGAGTTCTAAATACATAAAATCCTAAATCTTTAGAACCTAACAAACTCCCCCTTTGGCAATCCGTGACAAAACACAAATTAAAGCTCAAAGTTTACAAGTAAAAAGCCCTTTACAAAAAAAATGCTCATAAACTCAAATTCAATCCTAACTACTATCCATCAGTTGCAAGTGTAGACAGCAGCTCAATTGAATCAACCTGTATATTCCTGAAACACTCAACAAACGCATAAACGCATGTGTGACAGAAAAGAGTAAAACAACAGGTATAACATTCTTGTAAGATTCACACAACACATAATAAAGACATATATCAATGAACAACTCAATGAATATAAATCAATAAGCAGTGAATCACAAAGCAACAAGAATCAAGTATATATCATGTATATCAAAACAATGTTACTCCCCCTAACATGAATATCCCAAAAAATGATATACAAAGTGAAGCACCTAGATACAATCTAAAAACTCCATTAGCTCCTCAAAAACAAAAGTATACTCCCCCTCTACAACAACCCCTCTACAAGTCAAAACTCTACTCCCCCTTTTTGTGACGGAATGCCAAAGTGCAATCACAAGCCATCATCAAAAGGAGGTGGTGAGGGTGAATGAAGATGCGCAAAGTCGGCTCGCAGAGCACGAATCTCATCAAGCAAGTCCACCAAAATCTGACCATGTGCCGCCTGAATGGTCATGACAGTCTCCAAGGTACGACGTACATCAAAGTCATCCGAAGGAGGTGGAGGAACATCAGCAGCAGCAGCAGCATCAACAGGATCAAAAACATCCTCACCAGTAGGACCTGTAGAAGAAAAGGAGGAGGTGCGCGACTAGAAGACCTAGACCTAGGGTGTTTTGAGCTAGCTTTAAGATGAGTGGCCCTTTGTCTAAGAAAAGACGCACCGATGGGAGCAATAACATGAACAGGCTCAAAGGAAGGGAAACCACTAAGATCAAGATAAAGCAAAATCCTATGAATGAAAATAGGATGAACAAGGACATGAGAAGAAGATGAACTCCTATAAACTTCGTTCAAAGAACGAAGAAACAGATGAGGAAAACTGATAGGAGCATCAGTAACAAGAGCGTACAAAAATACACACCTCTCAAGAGGAATGGTGTGAACATGGGATATGGGCCAGATAGAATGGCAAGCTATCCTAAAGAAGAGATAGTGCAACCCAGAAAGCTCAGCAGAGGTGATCCTAGGATCAGAACCCCACTGGATAGATGACCCAGTGATGTAAGACAAGACATCACTCAACTCGGGAGACTCATCATAAGGATAGACAGGATTCTGGACTAAAGGTACCCCTATAGCATCAGCCACTACTTGAGGAGTAATGATGTACTCTTCGCCTCGTATCCAACTCTTTACCAAAGTGTTGGAATCATAGATGCGGATAGAGATGTTCGAAAAGAACTCTCTAATCAAGGCAGAAGGTGGAGGAGGATCAGAAATATCCACCAAGGGTAACCAGCCCCGACGCTCAAAGTTTGCCCTAATGGCAGGATCAAGTTCATCTAGTAGAACAGAACGCTCAGCCCAAATCTTTCTCCTAAGGTTTAGCTTCTCAAAAATCTCTTGGTTTTTCTCACTCGGAAACTTCTCACGGTCAAAAGACGGAGGGGGTGGAGAAGGTGAGGAAACAGTCCTACGAGCCCTAGTTTTCCTAGGCATAGTGCTAAGGAAAGGACAAAGACACAAAGAGAAAACCAAAAGAACAAACAAAAACAAAACCAAGGGCAGACTGCAAGTTAGCAAAAATAGAAAAAATCTATATGATGCATGAACAATAACAATGTTGTGATGCATGAACTAATGCAGTAAACAAAGTTCAAATCAAGTTCAATTACACAAAATTGGCTTGAACATAGAGTTTCTAACAAAAACCCTAAAAAATTTGAAAAAGCACTTGATAATTTTGAAACAAATTGATGAATTGAACATCACACATGGTGAAAACAGTTTAGAATGACCAATTTCATCAAAACACCAAGCCAATTTCATCAATTAAACCCAATTGAACAAAAATCCCCAATTCGGATCAATTACAAGCCCTAGAAATTTCAATTTTTCACAAAACCCAAAATTGATCAATTTAAACCACCAAGAACAAGTTTATATCATGTCCCAACAAAAACCCATTGATCAATTTTACAAAATAGGGCGTGAATCAACAAAAATCCCAAATATGAAGGTTCCGAAAATTTGAGTGTATAATGCATGAAAAATGCATGAAAATATGAAAATAAACTCAAAAGGAAAGGCAAAACAGTCTTACCGGCTTGAGGAAAGAGAAATCTTGCAAAAATTTCGGAGGAAAACGACAAAAATTTGAACCTTTTAGCCTGCTGAGTCGGAGAGAGAAAGAAAAGTTTGAAAAACTTTTTGAAAAAGTGTTTGAATCAGTCAAGAATAGTGTTTTAAAAAACCTGATTCGTGACTTTCGATTGATCGAAAATTACATTCGATCAATCGAATCAATCCGAAATTTTTAAACAAATTAAAGCACTTTTTCGATCGATCGAAAAACAGAATGGATCGATCGAACCAGGCAGAGGCTCACAAAATTTTTGAGAAAAAAACACAGTTTTGAAAAACACAAACCACATTTTGAAAACAACTCCTCAAAGCATTAAACTTATTGAAAAAGAATGCATGAGTATGAGATGGAATGCTTTTTCAAAAACCCATGTTTTTAATCCCAGTTTCTCCAAAGAAAATTTCAGCCATTCTTCCTTTAAATTCTTAAGCAAAAAAAAAATGTTTTGCATAATTCTCAAAGTATTTTCAAACTTGGTTGGTCAGACCAAAAACACACACAATAACATGTACAAAGTTTAGCAAAGAGTAACTTGTGTAGTGTGTGCAACTAGCCAAAACTTGAGATACATGTGAGGTGATATGTGAATAGTAATCAATCACAAAGTCTATAAAATCCATCACATAGAATTCAAAAGAGACTATTACCTAAAGAGTTATATCATATAACTCCCACATCTCCTAGAACATAAGGTTGCAATCATGTAAGTTTCTTGAATTTTGCCCCATTATTAGGTGAAATTTGGCATCAAGCCTAATGGTGCACACCAATTTTAAGCATTTAGCAATTAAAGAGGCTACAGCTTATGTTCTTTTTGTGCATGTGCTACACTTTCTCGAGCACAAAATCTTATGATATGCACTAAGGTGTTCATGATTGGCTAGTGAACAGTGGTGAGATGGTTATTTATGCCTTTCTCAAAAGGATCAAGTCCGACAGTCAAATAACATGTGACTTCAAGATTAAGACAAAGTGATAAACACCATAAACATCTTTCCCACACAACATGCACTACAAAGCTTCAACTAGTAAAGTGCAATAAATAAGCTCATCAAAGCTAAACAAGGTACATAAGACATGTTATGTGTAAATAAATTGACCAACCTTGTTTTCAAAGACCAAGAAAAATAGTGCCAAACACAATTTGCTTTTCTCCTTTTTTTTTTTTTTTTTTTTTTAAAGAGAAAACAAATAAATCCTAGAATGAAATGCATGAATGTAATGCAATGCAAATCCTAGAAACAAAAACAAAAGAAACACAAAAACCAAAGAACAATGGTCACAAAGGAATGAGCAATGAAGCACAAGGACCATGTCAGAAAGACTCAATTAGGTCGAGTCTTTTGCATCCAAAACCTTTTAGATGCACAAGTATTGGAGTTCTTATTCACATTCGAGTGATTTCTAACTCTAGAATTGGAATAAAGGTTCAACGCCTTTACCAATTCACCAATAAGTGCCATAGGATCTTGTGCTTGAGGCACAGACACTTTTGGTTTGTTTGCTCTCTTAGCAGCTTGAAGCTTGTAACAGTTAGGACGAATGTGTCCAGACTTTCCACAATAATGACAAACCCAAGCAGGTTTACCATGCATCTTGTCCTTAGAAAGGGTAGATACTTTAGGTTTAGTCTCTCCTAGATCAACCCTAATCTTCCTAGGGGGTGAAACTTCTACAGGTTTGACAACCTCACTCACAGGTGGTTTGACAGTTTCACTCACAACCTCACTCACAGAAGGTTCAGAAGAAGATGAAGGAACAAAGTTTGTGAAATTAGGAGCAAACACAGAGATGCTTTCAACATAACCTAATCCAGATTTATCAGAAGGATACTTTTGAACATTCAGCATGTGATCAAGTTTAGAACTAGCAGATCTAGCAATAGATAAATCATGTTCCAAAGTTTTAACTTTATCAAGCAAAAGCATGTTCTCAGATTTCACATGGTTCAAAAGATCATTAGCATCAAAAAGTTTAACAAGCAAATTCTTCTTTTCAAGCTCAAGAGAATCAATTTTCTTCGGGCCAAGTTCAACATTCATAGAATCCTTTGCAGCAACTTTGCAAAGTTTTTTATAGGCCTCTTGAAGATCTGCATCCTCAGAGAGTTCCCCATCAGAAGGGTTCTCCTCAACAGATACGCTTTCATTGACTACAGCAGTAGCAGTGAAAGCAATGAAGTTTCCATCCTCGTCACATCCAGACTCATCATCAGAAACCTCATTATCACTAAGGGTTACAGCCATAGCTTTACCCTTATTCCTAAAAAATGTAGGACGTTCAGATTTAACATGACCATACCCTTGACAACGAAAACACTGAGCACCCGAAGAATTGTTTGAAGATTGACCTACTTTTTCTCTAGGTTTTTCAAAGTTATTAACCTTAGTGGGATCATTCTTCCTAAAGTTTCTAGGTTCAGCAGTGTTTGTACCTCTTGCCCTTCTGTTAGTATTCCTCATAAAGTTTCTAAAATTATTGGCAAAGTAAGCTATCTCTGTAGCAGAGAGCTCATCATCAAATCCACCAACCTCAACATCATCAACAGACTTAAGAGCCATTGATTTGGATTTGTTTGCTTTGGGTAGGTCAGACTCATAGGACTGAAGAGATCCTACAAGCTCATCAACAGGGATGGAGTCCACGTCCTTGCTTTCAGTAATGGCAGTTACTTTGGGTCTAAAGTCTTCAATTAAAGATCTAAGAATCTTCCTAACAATTTTAGGTTGATCATAGATTTCACCCAAATTAAAAGCAGAACTAACAATGTCATTCAGTTTGGCATTAAATTCATCAAAGGATTCATCATCAGACATCCTAATGCTTTCAAACTTAGAAGTTAATTGCTGCAGTTTGTTTATCTTAACTGTCATTGTGCCTTCATGCACAGTCTGGAGGATTTTCCAAGCAGTATGAGCAACCTAAACATTAGAGATTCTCTTAAATTCCTCCATGAAAACAGCATTAAAGATGGCATTCATAGCTTTGCTATTGAACCCAGCTGCTTCTTTCTGAGAAGTTTGCCACTCACTCATAGGAGTGGTGGGCTTCTCCCATCCATATTCAACGGAATTCCACACTCTCTCATCAATGGATTTCAGGAATGCTTTCATCCTTACTTTCCAATAAGTATAGTTATTCCTATCAAAGTGAGGAGGAACAAACAGAGAGTGTCCTTGCTCCATGACAACAAGGGGTAAGGATCAGCTCAGAGATCAAAAAATCTCAAACAAAAGAGCTACCCGCTCTGATACCACTTGAACGGTTTTAGACCCCTTAAACCAACCGGATTAACCTAGTTAATTAGCCAAGTGTTTAACTTAGTCAATTTATGCAATTCTAGGTTATCACAAGCATACAATCATATCAGAAATATAAAGCAGCGGAATAATAAACAACACAGTGATATGATCACCCAGGAAACCACACAGTAAAAACCTGGGGAGGATTTGACCCACCGATCCTCAAGGCAAACCTGAATCCACTATGAAAGAATCGAAGTTCATACAAAAGGACTTACAAGCTCCCCGCTCGACTTCCTAATGCTACCTACCAGTAGAACTTACTGACACGACCACGTGCAAGCTCCGAATCCACGTACTCCTTCTTTCTTGGATTCTCCAATCAGTTACAAGCACCAACGCTTGTTATTCTTTAAGCTCCAATGGCAGCAACCGAGTTGATCATCAAGATATTGAAATAATCTCTACCTTGAAAACCCTAAGCTTTGTGTAAAGGAAAGCTCCTCTAGATCTCACAAGAGATTTACACAAAACAGAAAAGTATGAGCAACAATACAACAGGAGCAACTCTAAAAACGTGGCTAGGGTTTTGCCTTATATACCTAGGGCAAAAACATAAAACCCTAAACGTTTAATGAGTTAGGGCTGAGTTGGAAATTCTGCAGAAAACGCATCTGACCTGGGATTTGATCGATCGAGTCTATCCTTCGATCGATCGAGCCAGGCGGAAATGCACCAATGCATCTGCAGCCTCTCGATTCCAACTTTACAATAATTAATCAACTTTGAGCAAGTCTAAACAAGACTAAACATATTGTTTTGATCATGGTTTGCCAATATTACACATTAGAGTTCTAAATACATAAAATCCTAAATCTTTAGAACCTAACAAGATCTTTTGATCTAAGAGCTGATCCTTGACCCCTGTTGTCATAGATAATTTGAAGTGTCTTTCTGATCATGTTTCTGCTCATGCTTCTGCTGATTTTATTGATGCCTGTGATGTTTTGAATAAAAAGGACACTATTGTTTCTGTTGATTTTTTTGATGCTTTTGAAACTCTTCGTAAGGAATTATCTAAATCTTTGAAAATTGCTAAGAAATTTAAAGAAGAGTTAAAATTGGCTAATCTTGAAAAAGAGGAGTTGATTGTGAGATTAGATCAGTCTAATAAAAAGAATGAATTTTTGAGAAATCAAATTTCATCTTAAGATGAGAAGATGAAAAGCTTGGAACAAGAGTTAGTTGAATCTAAAACTAAAATTGAAAATTTGACTAGTACCAAGCCTGCTGTTGATAACAGAAGTGTTTCTGTTTCTCTTAAGCCTAAAACTGAGAAAGTTTATATCCCTCATTTCAAGAGGAATAATAAAGAAAAGACTTATTTTGCTAGGTTAGACAAAGGTAAAAGTTCTGATGTAGACGCTGAAGTTTCTAAACCTAAGTCTAAACCTACTGTTAAAGAGCATGATAAATCTGTTTTTGTGCCTACCTGTCACCTTTGTGGTGTTGTTGGTCATATTAGACCAAATTGTTCTTTGTTGAGGCAAAAACAAAAATCTGAGACTAGATTTGTTGTTAGGAATACTGATGTTCCTAAATTTGTTCCTGTCTGCCACTTTTGTGGTGTCCATGGTCACATTCGTCCTAATTGTTATAAATTGAAATTTAAGCATTCTGTATGTTAATCTAGGATATATGATGATATTTCTCCTACCATAAGTCCATATAAATTGTTTCATATTCTTTTGAAAAATTTGAGCTTGTTAGCTTGTGAAAGGAATTTGCAGGATTTCAGTTTTTCTCAGAAGATTGGTGTGATCCCTCAAATACACTCTGCTTCACATGGATTCTCACCTACAAAGCCGAATACTCGTGCTAAATGGGTGAGAAAAGATTTTCCAAGGTGAGTGTTGCTAACCTGTCCTTGATTTAATTCTTTCAATTAATTGTGGACATGTTTTGTTTTAGTTTTTGGTTGTTTTATTTTCTTTGCTTGTTTTGTTTTAAAGAAAAATCCAAAAACATTGAAAATTTTCAAAAAGAAAAAAAATATTTTATTTTGTGTCTTGTTTTATTTGTTTTGAGGATTACATGAGTTATGATATCTCTCTCTTGATTTAGAATATGCTTGACATTGTGGAGAAACTTGAATAGTTTGTGCTAAGCTATTTTTGATTTTGTGTGAGTGTGTACTAGTTTGTACACGTACTCAAGGGTTAATTAAGAAATTGATATTTCTTGTTTGTGTACCCTCTATAGCTTAGTTTTGCACTATCATGCATTGCTTTTGCATTGTTTATTTAGCATAATATGTGCTTTTTTTGTTTTTGGTCATATAATTTTTAAAACCAAAAAGATTTTTGTGTTTTGTATTTCACATCTTGGATTTATAATCAAGGATTGGCCATATTATCTTTACATAACAAGTTTATGTACTTTGTTTAGCTTTGATGAGCTTATTTATTGCACTTTACTAGTTTGAGTTGTGTAGTGCATGTTGTGTGGGAAAGATGTTTATGGTGTTTATCACTTTGTCTTAATCTTGAAGTCACATGTCTTTGACTGTCGGACTTGATCCTTTTGAGAAAGGCATAAATAACCATCTCACCACTGTTCACTAGCCAATCATGAACACCTTAGTGCATATCGTAAGATTCTGTGCTCGAGAAAGTGTAGCACATGCACAAAAAGAACATAAGGTGTAGCCTCGGTTTAATTGCTTAATGCTTAAAATTGGTGTGTATTATTAGGCTTGATGCCAAATCACATAATTAAAATTGGTGTGTATATTATGAGGCAAAATTCAAGAAACTTACATGATTGCAAGCTTATGTTCTAGGAGATGTGGGAGTTATATGATGTAACTTTTTAGGTGATAGTCTCTTTTAAATTCTATGTGATGAATTTTGTAGACTTTGTGATTGATTGCTATTTACATATCACCTCACATGTATTTCAAGCTTTTGCTAAGTTGCACACACTACACAAGTTACTTTTTGCTAAACTTGGTACATTTTATTGTGTGTGATCTTGTTGTGGCCATCCAAGATTAAAAGTTCCTTGATCTTAATGCAAAATGTGTTTAAAGTTTGAGAAATTGGATATTCTAGAGCTTGAATGTACCCGATTGGGGATTTTGTTCAAATTGGGTTCAATTGATGCAATTGGCTTGTTGAATTGATGTAATTGATCATTATATTGTGTATTCTCGCTTGTGTGATGATCAATTGGTCAAATTTTTCCTAAAAACTTAACAAGTGGTTTTAAATTTTTGGAGTTTTATTAGAAACTCTATGCTCAAGCCAATTTTGTTAATTTAACTTATATTGAACTTAGTTTGTGTTTAGGATTCACATGCATTACATTGATATTTGTATCCATCTTGCAGTTTTGCAGTCATATCTCTCATTGTTTTCTCACATAGCATGCATCCACTTTGCTAAATCGGGTACTCAACTTGATTTAAGGATTGATTAATTTTTGAGTTTTGTACATTCTAGTATATGCTATTTCTTATGTGTGAACTGTAGAAAATATTTTTCTTAAGAGATATGATGGATAATCAATGTGTAAATATTTTCTCTACTCATGAAACTGTTTATGGGTCACATAGTGTCAAGTTTGCATTTATTGAAAGAGAGAATATTTTTTTCCTGTGTATCCTCAACTTAGTTTTTTTTTAAAAACTTGGTTTGTGTCTTTTTATTTATCCCCACCCCCTTTCTTTTTCACAAAACTGTTTTTCCCAAAACTTGTTGTGTTTTTCCTATTTTTATTGGGGGAGAAGCTTGTTTTTAACCTTTGTTGTTCATAGGGGGAGTTATCTCTATTTTCTATAGAGTTGAAGTGGTTTGTGTCCCCTTGATTCTCTATTTTCTCTTATCCTTTATTGTGTATGTTGACTGTTTACTCTTTGTATGAGTTGTCTTTGTCAATACGTGACAAAAAGGGGGAGAAATTATTGATTTATGGGAATCATGTTTGTCTTGTTTAGGGGGAGTTGAAATTATTTTTGAAATGGGAGAATATAAATAAAAACTTTTTGATGTATCTAACTTAGGGGGAGAGTTAGTTTACTTATGTTTTTATTTCTGTTTCTTGTTCACTGCTCATTGATTTATATTTATGAGTTATTCATGATATATGTCTTTGTTTTGTGTTTTGTGAAGTCAAGAATTTAATTTTGATTTACTTGTATTTTTTCCACACATGCGTTTATGCATTTTGTTTAGTGTTTCAGGAAATATACAGGTTGATTCAATTGAGCTGCTGTCTACACTTGCAACTGATGGATAGTAGTTAAGATTGGATTTGTTGTTATGAGCATTATTTTTGTAATGGGCTTTTACTTTGTAAACTTTGAGCTTTTAGTTTGTGTTTTGTCACGGATTGCCAAAGGGGGAGTTTGTTAGGTTCTAAAGATTTAGGAATTTATGTATTTAGAACTCTAATATGTAATATTGGCAAACCATGATCAAAACAATATGTTTAGTCTTGTTTAGGCTTGCTCAAAGTTGATTAATTATTGTAAAGTTGGAATCGAGAGGCTGCAGATGCATTGGGGCATTTCGGCCTGGCTCGATCGATCGAAGGATAGACTCGATCGATCGAATCTCGGGTTAGATGCATTTTCTGCAGAATTTCCAACTCAGCCCTAACTCATTAAACGTTTAGGGTTTTATGTTTTTGCCCTAGGTATATAAGGCAAAACCCTAGCCACGTTTTTAGAGTTGCTCATGTTGTATTGTTGCTCATACTTTTCTGTTTTGTGTAAATCTCTTGTGAGATCTAGAGGAGCTTTCCTTTACACAAAGCTTAGGGTTTTCAAGGTAGAGATTACTTCAACATCTTGATGATCAACTCGGTTGCTGCCATTGGAGCTTAAAGAATAACAAGCGTGGGTGCTTGTAGCTGATTGAAGAATCCAAGAAAGAAGGAGTCCGTGGATTCGGAGCTTGCACGTGGTCGTGTCAGTAAGTTCTACTGGTAGGTAGCATTAGGAAGTCGAGCGAGGAGCTTGTAAGTCCTTTTGTATGAACTTCGATTCTTTCATAGTGGATTCAGGTTTGCCTTGAGGATAGGTGGGTCAAATCCTCCCCAAGTTTTTACCGTGTGGTTTCCTGGGTGATCATATCATTGTGTTATTTATTATTCCGCTGCTTTATATTATTGATATGATTGTATGTTTGTGATAACCTAGAATTGCATAAATTGACTAAGTTAATCACTTGGCTAATTAACTAGGTTAATCTGGTTGGTTTAAGGGGTCTAAATTTCTAACAGTACAGTTTATTTTGAAAATGTCAAACCTAACTCCCCATGGTGACCTTATTGAGGATCTAAAAGGCCAGCTTACTTCATGTAGTAGTACTATTAATTGTAATTGCATGGCATGTTTTTGTGGTACAAATGCAAACAAACAAGCACATAAATTACTTAGTTAATTAGTACTACCTCCATCCCAAATTGCTAATAATGTTTAAAAAACTCAACTTTTTAAGCGAGCACAATTTATTGTCTTGTCTCTTAATTTAAAAGATACAAGTTCCAAAATTGCCCTTAAATAATGTTTTCAAAAAAAAAAAAAAGTTTAAATGCTCCCGAAAATAAGGTAGCGGCATAATAGAAAACTCAATAAATTAATACTAGCTTTTAACTTTAAAAACATGGCAAAATTGTGTAAGTTTGTAAATAGGTTTATAAGATATCAAATTATTATTTTTAATTTATTGATGATATAAATAGTCTATTTTGTTGTAAAAGTTTATAAAATTTTTAAAATTAATTACAAGGTTGGTAAATCTAAATTTTAGAAGTGCATAAACATAAATTATTTTATCTAATTAACTAAATGATATAATTTCAAATAGAATTTAGTTAGTGATTATTAGAATAGATTTGTGAATGACTAAAATAATTTATTTATGGTGTTTATTGTCTGTAAGAAGAATAGATTAATTAAACAACTCGTAAATAAGTTGAAGTTTTTTTAACAAGAAAATGGATCAAACTATTGAATGTGTAATTTAGTTGGATTCAGATCCTCTACATTTCTTAAGGTATTCTACCAAATAGATTTTCTTTAATCTTAACAAATTTTTAATGATTTAATGGTTTAGATTTTACTATATCAACATTTCACTAATAATAATTTTAATTGTTTTGTTTGTAATATTATTTTATTATTTTAAGAATATTGTTAGTAGAATACTACTATGGCAGAATTTAAATATTTAAATCATAAAAAAGTTATTAAAATTTAAAAAAATCTATTAACAAAATACCCTAAAAAATCTAAAATATCTTAATCAGAGTGTTCGTTTGGATACAACTTATTGTTGCTGAAAGTGGCTGAAAACTGATTGTTGCTGAAAACACTGTAGCAAAATAATTTTTAAATGCGTGAATAGTACTGTGGGACCCATTTTTAATATTTTTTAATGTGTGAACAGTGCATAAACAATGCATGAATACACAGT
Source organism: Quercus aquifolioides (assembly GCA_019022515.1). Lineage (NCBI taxonomy): Eukaryota > Viridiplantae > Streptophyta > Magnoliopsida > Fagales > Fagaceae > Quercus > Quercus aquifolioides. The sequence continues at coordinate 1,040,841 of CM032335.1, read as the reverse complement.
AATTTTTGTCCCACAAAGTCAACAAAAGCTGACAAAAAAAAAAAAAAAAAAAAAGAGAAAACGCAGGGCAGAAACGCAACACCACTATCAACATCATCCAAACGCAGGCCTAATTTAGTTCAAGCTCAACTTGTGTTGGAGGTAAAATTTATTTAAATATTCATGAATTTTTTATACTAAACTCGATCACTCTGACTCAACTCATTTACAACCATACCTAGCTACTACTGACCACTGACCAGAACCTCAACTCCCTTATGTGGCTACGCGCTTGCCGAAGCCTCCCCAAGCCTCAACTCTCTAAGTCACCGACATTATTCTCTGAAATATCTAATAATTTTCATACAACGTGTAAGTGTCCTCATAAGCACATTTCCTCATCAACCCCTGTAACATTTCCTTCTTAAAGACTGCAACAAAGTCACGTTGTATGAGTGACGGCACTATCTTTCTTCTCCAACAAAGAAAAAAAAGTCACACTTGTTAGGTTCTAAATGTTTAGAACAATTGGCAAATCGTGAACACAAACTTGTCTAGATATAGATCTTAGAGTCTATAGGTTTTATTAGACAATGCTCAAGGTGATTCAAGTCAAGATTCAAGAACATACAAGCTGCAGGAAGAAGACTTCATATTCTGCCTGGTTTGATCGATCGAAGAACAGACTCGATCAATTGAAAATCGTATCTGCAGAATTTTAAGTTGGCCCAAACAGCAGCTTAAGCCCATTAAGGATTAGGGTTTCAGATCTACTTCTCCCACTATATAAAGGAAACCCTAAGCCACGTTTTTGAGACTTTGAAGAGAGAGATTAGAGTGCCTCTTGTGCCTCCTTTTTTTTTTTAGGGTTTTGTACCCAAACCTCTCTAAGTCTTTGTTGCTCATATTTGCGGTTTATGTGAATCTCTTGTGAGATCATCGAGGAGCTTTCCTTCACATAAACTTAGGGTTTTCAAGGTAGAGATATTATCTATATCTTGATGATCAACAAAGTTACTGCCATTGGAGCTTAAAGAATAACAAGCGTGGGTGCTTGTACTTGATTGTAGAATCCAAGAAAGAAGGAGTCCGTGGATTCGGAGCTTGCACGTGGTCGTGTCAGTAAGTTCTACTGGTAGGTAGCATTAGGAAGTCAAGCGGGGAGCTTGTAAGTCCTTTTGTATGAACTTCGATTCTTTCATAGTGGATTCAGGTTTGCCTTGAGGATAGGTGGGTTAAATCCTCCCCAAGTTTTTACCGGTGTGGTTTCTTGGGTGATCATATCATTGTGTTATTTCTATTTCCGCTGCTTTATATTTTGATATGATTGTTTGGATTGTTTTAACCTAGAATTGCTTAATTTGACTAAGTAACAACTTGGCTAATTAACTAAGCTACGCAATCTTGTTGTGTTTTAAGGGGTCCAAAAAACCGTTCAACACTATTTGACTGCCATGCGTCATGAGTTGGTTAGATACCTAACCATTATTGATTGACATTAAACCTTCACTGACATGACTTTTTAACCGGTAATGGTTTTCAGACAAGTGCAAGTCTCGTATAAAAAAGAAGATAGACTTTTTTTTGAGAAAAAAAAAAAAAGAAGAAGAAGAAGATAGACTTAAATATGAATTGAGTTGCAATGTCGGTACAGAATTTGTTAGTAAACCATTCAGATCGGCTCAATAATTTTGGAGGCTTTAGGCGAAAATTTTAAGTGGATTATTTTTTTAATTTTAAAGTTTAAATTTGTACAAATAAAAATTAATTTATTACATGGTTCAATATATTAGTATCACTATAATATCAATGAGTTGATATAATATACATCAAATAATTAATTGGTGTGATAATTTATAATAATTGATAAAGTAAGAGTTTGCATTAAAAAAAATGTGATAACTTATTAATTCGTGTGGGGGCCAGCTTAGCTTAGGCCTTGTGATGTGTTGGGGCTTGTGGACAAGACTGCACAGTGCACATAGCATTGTGCAGTCTTATCCTATCAAGTTGTGTGCATTGTTATTGTCCAGTATTCTGCATTTTAAGATACAATGTGTCTTTTTTAATGCATTTTATTGACCAATAAAAGTATCTAAATTTTTTTTTTTGTAATTAAAATATATAGATAAATATATTATATATATAAATTTCTTTTTTTACAAGTGGGGGCATTTTTTTTATTTGGGGGCCTTAAGCAATTGCATCAATTGCTTATATTGTTCAGCCGGCCCTGAAACCATTCTAAGAAAATTTTGATACTATTTTTATGAGAAATATAAAATATTATAAAAAAATTAGTTATTTTTTATTTTTTATTTTTTTAAATAAAATTTTTAAAAATATTTCATAAATCAATGTCTTTAAGATATTTATTAATTTCTCTCATATAAATATTCATTAAAGGAATGATTTAACAATTCAATAGTTCAACCTTGGTTCATTAACCATTTATATTAATAATTGAATTAAATTTAGAAAAACAAGAATATATATATAAATATATATATATATATATATATATATATAATAACTAAAAATAGGACGCTTATTTTTTATTTTTTTTTTTGAGGAAAAGGACACTTGAATTAATCGTTAGACTACTTACTTCTTATTCCTTTCTTAATCTTAGAACATATTTATTAAACTTAATAAAACTTTTTGTTATTCTTCTATTGGTTATAAAAATACTTAAATTATGTCTTGAACTATGTTTATAATTTTTTTTATACTAATTTTTATCATAATAAAAATTGTGTACTTGTAAAATAATAATAATAAAAATTTTGACTTGGTCCATTAGGAAACAAACGGCTAACTAGTTTTCCTGTTACTTAAAAAAAAAAAAAAAAAAAAAAAAAAAAAAAAAACCTAATGGTTGATCTAATTGGTGGTAGTTGACCAAGAGTCTTATAGCTTAATTGATTGACATTTTATACTGTTTCCAATAAAAACATTCAGAATTCAAATTCTTCGTCGTGTCATGCAAGGAGTTTAATTCCTTTGTTGTTTGCCTTGAAATACAAGGACTTGTAAACTAAGTCCCACTTTTTTTTTTTTTTTTTTTTTGATATGAACTAAGTCCCACTTGGTTTAGGACTTGAAGTAGCTGACCTATGCTAGTATATATGTACATAGGTTCTCTTGTATTTGGGTAGCCGTATAATAGTGAGAAAGAGTGGTGCTACAAGATTAGTGCAAATGCCTCTATTCTTTGTGTGAGAGAGCCAATGGTGTATTTGAGGTTTGGGTCTTGTGAGAGTGACTATGTGTTACTATTGTAATCTCCTTATTTTATAGTGGAACTTTCTCTATCATTGCCTATAAATGTAAGCATATTACGACACGTAAATTCTGTGTCTATTTTCCTTTCTCTTCCTCAATCCTGCGTAAATGGGTTTATTTTCACAACAAATAGGAAATCCTAAATATCTTCCAAGGTCTAATGTACTACAAATCTTTTGGCATATGCTATTTTCTTTATCTTCTAGTCACGTTTGGAGAGAAAAAAATCTTGGATTTTGCCTTGCTAATTTTCTACCCAGTTAGACTGACGAACTCTTCCAAAACATTATTGATGGTTGTGTGCTATTTTTGTCATTTGCTTTAGCAAATAAAAGTAGGTCATCAACAAAGAACATATGCAAGTGTAAGGTTGAAATTTATCAACCATCTTGTTGGCTTTATTCCGTGCCAATTTGCTTGTAATTTAAGCACTTAGTAACCCTGTATTTAGGTGGGATTATTGTAAGGGTAGTGTGTGAGGAGATGTGAAGAAAAGCTCAAGTATGTGCAAGAAGGCAGAGTTTTGCGGCTAGGACTCGCGGCTAACTCGCGGCTGCAAGCCGCCAAATGCTGGCACGTGAGATGCACACAGGGGAGCTGAAGGGTCGCGCCAGCTGTCGCACTACAGGACAAAAGTCCCAGGCTGGCCAGGCCGTTACGTCGCGACTTGAATTCGCGACTTGGACAAGCCGCGAGGTCAAGCCGCCAATTTACCCTGTTTGGCAAAAACTGTCTCTTCGTATTCCTTTCTCACACCACTATATATAGACCCTTATACCCACTAAATTGAGAGAGCTTCCAGAGAGAATTTTTGTGAGAGAAACCCTAGAGAAATACAAGATTGCCTCATCCCCAATCTTTACCTTAGAGTCTCTACAAATTCCTCTACTCTCTTCCTCTCCATTGTCATACCCTTGAGAGGTCATTTACCAAATCCTTATCTCACCACACCCACGTCTGTGAGAAGGTTCATTTGGTGCTAAGGGAAGCAGTTTGGAAGGAACCAATATACATTGGTTGATGCTATGGTCAAGTAGCGGAATCCGGGAAGCTAAAGAAGAAATAGGTTCGGCGTAACCTCGTTGGAGCAAGAAGCTTGGAGAGCTTAGGTACCTGGGTAGATTAGGCTTGGAGGGTCTTCTGCTATTCATGTATCCCAACTATATTCTTTAGTGGATTTTATCACCGCTTGGAGGGCGGCGGAGAGGTTTTACGCCGAGGACTTCGGTTTCCTCTTCGATAACACATCGTGTGTTGTCCGTGTGTTTGCATCTTTCTTTCCTTTATCTTTGCCTTATATTTACTGCTGTGGATGTATTTATATTTGGCTTAGATTAGTTATCAATTCTGTGTTTGGCTTATGTTCATGTTCTGCACATTAATTGTTTGATTATAAGCTTGAATTGATATTTTATAATTTGAGGTATAAACGTTCAAGGGTGTTTCATACCCATATTGAACTTTCAGCAAGAAACCTGACCCATCTTTGAATGCTTTGAATTTATCCCATTATTTCCCCTCACATTTTTTTGTTTATCAGACCTCTAAGGAACTCCATGCACAAAATGAAAATGTAGGGGTAGATTAGATCTCCCTGTCTAATGCCCCTTGATCCTGGTTAATTCCCTTTGATGGTTAAAATGAATCCAATCTTTCACCATTAAATAGAAGGGAAGTGGAAGTCATTATACAACTTAGAATTAGCTCAATGGTCTTGGGACAAAAGCTTTCTCCAAATCAATTTTAATAATCATGAACTCCTCCTTCATACTTGCTTTTCTTTTTGTTAAGAGAGTAGAGAAGTTAAATGGTTTTTTTTTTATATATTTTTTTTATATTTATTTATAAGAATTTAGGAAAGTTTTGATACTACTTTCATGGAAAATATAAAAAGTTGTCAAAAAAATTAGTTTTTTTTTTTGGTAAATTGCAAATTATACCTCTAAAGTTTGCGAGTATTTAGATTTTATACCTTGAAGTTTCAAAATTCAAATTTTACCCATTAAAGTTTGGGGGTATTTGGATTTTACACCCTAATGTTTCAGAATTTAAATTTTACCCCTAAATTTTAGGAGTGTTTGGATTTTACTCCCTAAATTTTGGAAGTATTTGGATTTTACATCTTAAAGTTTCAGAATTTGCGGATGTAAAATTCAAACACTCCTAAACTTTAGGAAGTAAAATCCAAATTTTGAAATGTCAGGGTGTAAAATTTAAACACCACTAAACTTTTGGGGGTAAATTCCAAATTTTGAAACTTCAGGGTGTAAAATCTAAGGACTCCCAAAATTTAGAAGGTTAAATCCAAATTTTGAAATGTCTTAGTGTAAAATTTAAACACCCCCAAACTTTAGGGGATAAATTTCAAACTTTGAAACTTTAGGGTGTAAAATCTAAACACTCTCGAATTTTAGGGTGTAATTTACAATTTACCATTTTTTTTTTCAATAAAAAGTTTCTAAACATATTTCATAAACTAATGCCTATAGGAGCTCCATTAACTTTTCCCTTAATTTTAAAACCAAAATCTTGGACACAATTTTATATATCATGTACAAAGGCTTATGGGGGTGGAATTGGTAATGGCTTCGGGGCTATTTACTTTTGGGATTAGACATATTAACAGTTTGGAAATTAAATACTTAGGTAGTCCCGGAGTATAGTGAAATGGTACTCTCTGCTCTCACATTCATGATGGATTCTACTATAAATTTAATGAGCAGACCCCACCATGATTGTGAGTGAAGGGAGCACTATTGACCGTGCTCCAGGAGTACCTGATTAAGAATTACTTATTTAGACATTAGAGATGCATTTATTAGCACATATATTTTTTAATTACCACCACTTTTACAAATTCTCCCACAATCATTCAAAAATGTTAAAAAAAAACCTCGCATGTATGCCATCAAGACTAGGAGCTTTGAATGGTTTAATTGACTTTCATGCATTTAGAACTTCGAATTCAATGCATTTAGAATTTGCTATCATAACTGCTTCATGCATAGAAATTCCCTGATGAGTCTACCTCAAAGAAAACACAAATTTCAGCAAATCAGGAAAGTATTATTGAGAAAGAGCAAAGTTTAGACTTTATAGTTTCCTCTATTAGCCACACACGGGTTATCAAAAAAAAAACATATAAAAAAATCTGTTAGCTATGTACGTGTCACATCTCATTGAATTTAGTATGTGAAAAAATAAATATTCATACTTTTTTTTTGATGAACAAACAAAATAAATAGCCATACAATTGTTAATGTTGAATATTTTTTTTATCGTAATCAATCAGCTTTTTAGGTGTAATCACACATTAATTAGTAAACAAATTATTTATTTATATGTTTTTGTTGATAGAGTTGGACCCAATAATAATTGTTGTATTGATGCATTCAACAAAATTATAGAAATTTTTTAATGTCAATGCCCTAGACAGGGATAGATTTACACCAAGGGGGCATGGCCCTCCTGGCCAAACTTTTTGAAATGTTGCATACTCATCTTGACTTCCTCAAATATCCTACAAAAGATTCTCCCTAAAAAAAAGGGGGGGTAATTTCTTTGCATTCAATCATGCCCTCTCAATTTCCATAGACTGTGACCCACTTTCCATCAACCGATCTCTAACAGATTTTGATTTCATTTTTCATATGACCTTTCTTTACTCAAATCAATTGCTTTCCCACCTAAGTTTTCAAGTATAGATTCAAAGTTTGGGATTTGTTTTCCAATTTGAGGCTCCCATATAGCACGTAAAAAGATATTTTCATGTCTTGAACTATGTTTATAATTTTTTATACTACTATTTATCATAATATATATATATATATATATATATATATGTATGTATATATAGTGCACATGTAAAAAAATAATAATAATAGTTTTGACTTAGTCCATTAAAGATAAATTCTTGGTCCAGATTTTTTTTTTTTTTAATACACATTTTTAAGTGAGGGAGGGCAAAATCAAATCATGGACGTCTCAATTGAAAATATTAGGCTGTCATTGAGTTAATTACAAGGCCCTTATTCTTTAGCCCACCAACTTTTTTTTTTTCAAGAAATAGACACACAAGGTAGATGAAAGAGATTCTAACACAAAATTATACCATAAACTCTACTCAAAAGTTATGATAGTTTTTTATTGTGTATTTGTTTAGTCCATCAACTGAGTATATGCTTGATCACAACTAAAGAAATATCAGAGTCTATATGAGATTAAATGCCACGATGGCTAATGTTTAAAAACTTTCAATCACCAAATAATTCTGGTTTCCGATATAAACCCTAATTGACTTTAAGGCCATATTGATTGGAAATTGGTTTATAAATAATTTGTCTCACATTTATGCTCTGACAAAACTTGAAAAGTGACAGCTTCCAACTCCCAAGTCATTTTGGAGGTCGTGTTTGAAGTTTTTGGACTTTAAACATGGCATATTGACTATAGTAAAATGAAGGCACCTTTAAGTCAGGATAATTTGTTTTAAGAATCAACAAGTATTGACTTAATGCACATTATAAGATTTTTGTGGCTTCATCCCTGTTTTTAAAATTCAGGTTGTAAAGTTGTGATTTACAACTATGTGTTTTGTTGGCTTTCATTCCGTGCCAAATTTGATTGTAATTACTTTCAATTGTTTATACCCTGTATTTGTTGCGGGAATTGTTGTAAGGGGTGTGTGATAGAGAGTGTGTGAAGACTCAAGCAATTTGGAAGCTGATGGAATCTCGCGGGTATCTCGCGACTAAGCTTCCCGCGAAGTGAAGCATGTGCCCTGCACATGCTGGAATGCGAAGAGTCATGACAGATGGAGACAGCTGTCTCTCGCGAGTATCTCGCGGGTAAGGCCTTCCCGCGAGACACCCGCGAGACATGCTGTTCTGCCAGCCTGTACTGACTGACTCACACATTTTGCACCTATCCTATAAAACCCCCATTACCCACAAATGTTGAGGAATGCTTCAGAGAGAAAACCCTAGCCAAACACATTTGTAATTAGAGATTGTCATCCCCACCTTTCTCTATACACTTGCTTGTGGTATCTCCTCAACCCTTCCCTCTCCATTTCCACACCATTGAGAGGTTGATAGCCCAAACACTTACCACACCTTTTGAGAGTGTTGAGTGACGTTTTTGGTGCTGCTGGGAAGCATTGGAAGAAGCCTGGAATGGCAGATGCAACATGGAGCTTGTTGCGGGATCCGGGGTGCTAGACAAGACACGGTTCCGAGAAGCCTTGTTGGAGTAGGAGCTTGGAGGGCTTAGGTACATTGGGTAGATTAGGCTTGGAGGGTCTCTTGCTTACTCATGTATCCCAACTGATTGTCTAGTGGATCGATTTCCGCTTGGAGGGCGGCGGAGAGGTTTTTCGCCGAGTTCTTCGGTTTCCTCTTCGAAAACACGTCTTGGTGTTTTCTGTGTTTGCATCTCTCTTCCCTACTCTTTTATATTCCATTATACTGTTGTGTTGTTTAGTTTATGGATTAGAGTAGTTTATATGTTCATCCGCTCGCTTTTACACTATTCCGCACTTTGTATTAAAGTTGTGTAAAATCTATCGAGCCGTAATTTTAATCGGGGTTCTAAACAGCTCCTGTGTTTTTCAACACGTTTTCGAGCTTTCACAAGTCATAAAAAGAATTGGAAAATGCCCGATTTTCTGTTTCAATTAGGGTTGGATCAGTGGCCAAAGTCCGAATGATTGAGTTCATGAAGAATTTCATTCATAATTGTAATTATATAAATAAATAAAATTCAAGATAAGTTTATAAGTAATAATACTTACTAAAAGTTTATTTAATTACTATGAAAGTAGAAGTACTAAAATATAACTTGACAAATTGATAATACAAAAATAGTACTCCTTCCACCAAATTGATGAGTAATCTTTGGATGTTGAGGATATGACATTGCTATATTACGAAATTCAGAAATTTTCTCAAATTTAGGAAGGTTGAAAGCAAGAAGAAACCCCTAGATTTGGTGAGCAACCCAAGTGTAAATCCACTGAGAGTTCCCGAAATTGGAAAGAATCTAAGGGGAAGAAAGAGAAAAAGACTCAGGGTATCAGTAACTATATGGGAAAGAGGATACATGGACATTAACCTCTATCAGTATACTTGCTTCTAATTACATGAACCTGCCTGGAGAGTAGATAATTAAGGTATGTATACTGGGAAACAAACTTTTGCGCTAACCAACTTGCTGCGAAGGGAGGCATGGATAACAGGCGTAGTATCATACATATGTTGAGTCTCTGGTTTTTGTTGCACTCTATGTGTGGTGCCTTGCACAGAACATCCCTTATAATTTGTAAATAGTAAGAAAAAAAAAAATGTAGACTTTGATGCATAGAATGAATTTGTTCAACCAAGATATTCCTCACAATACATGTAAATTAACATGACATGCTTAAAGGACTCATAGTCAGCGTTCAATATATGCGTGTTACACACATTTTTATTAGTCTTACAAACTTACATGCCATAAAAAAAACATACACAAAATGGCCACACATAGCGCGAGAGAAGATTACTTTAGTTCTTAGAAGCCTGCATCTCCAGCTTCTGACACACACTTCGCATGGTTGGGCGAGATTGTGGATTGGTATGCAAACATGAAACTGCAAAGTTCATCATTAGAGCTAACTCATCAGCAATTTTTTGACTTGCGGGAGGTGAGAGACGATCATCTAACACATCTTTGAGGTGGATATTGGTACCAACTGGGGAATGTAGATCTGTAATGAGTTTGGCTGGATGCTTTCCTATAAGAACTTCTAGTACCAAAACACCAAAACTATAAACATCACATTTTTCACTCACTGCCATCGTGTAAGCAAGCTCTGCAAAAAAAATCAAATGGGAAGACAAGATTTGACTTAAAATCATGTCCTCTAATATTCCAAAATATTATCAGTTATTCAAATAATGAATTGAAATAAATAATTTTTTTTATAACAACATTACTTTTATACATTTTCGTTTATTAAAAAACGTAAGCAATTGCTTTTTGATGTTATTATTATTATTATTATATTATTATTATTATTATTATTATTACCATAAGAGTAAAAAGATACGAAAAAAACTGATCAGGATGATGCCTTAAATGTGTAGACCATTTGGCGCAAGATAACAAGATTCAATTACAAAAATGAAGAAGTAAAAGAAGAACTGAAAAAAAAAAAACCTTTGACCCTTAAAGATTGGGGTTGTTTTCATTTTAGCCATTCATATTTGATTATGTTTTCATATTGGTTCTGTTGTTCATTTCTATTAATAATTTGGTGATATTTGACATTATATGGGTGAAGGGGCTTAATGGACACTGATTATCTAGCATTCAACAATCAAATCACTACCATAAAAATGGAATCAAAGATTAAAGGATCAAAATGAAAATTTTGAAACATAAAGGGCCAAAATGAAACCAACCCCGAACTTTAAAGATCAAAAGTATGCCTTAATCTTGAAAAAATAATGAGCTATCACTAGATAAAAGTGTATCAAATATTAAGAAAAAGGAATAGGAAACAAGTGAAAACACACACACACACACACACATATATATATTTGCGTCATCAACTTATTTTGATCAAATTTTCATTAAACATCATTAATCCATTCCATCCAATTCCTTGCATTTAAAGAATGAAAATTTGAGTTTTTGATGAAAATAGAAGAATGAGTGTTGTCTTATAACCATTTCATTAAACATCATTATCATTAGAAGATTTTTTTTTTCCCCATTTCATTCCTTTCCACCATTTAATCAATATATAACATCAAATGCACATATATCCCAAAATAGAAAAGCAAAGTTCTAAAACAAACAGGTTCAAGTCGAGGAAAAATATCAAGTCGAGAAGCTTTAAAGCTTACTTGGGGCGAGATAGCCATATGTGCCTGCAATTGTTGTCCAGTTAGATGAATCAGGCTTTAAGAACCTTGCAGTGCCAAAATCAGAGATACAAGCTTCAAGGTCGGAGCTCATCAAAACATTCTTGCTTGAGATGTCTCGATGAATTATAGGTGGAAGACAATCATGATGCATATAAGATAAAGCATAGGCCACACCATTAACAACTTGTATCCTAGTTGCCCAGTCCAACTCCATTGCTTCTGTTCTATTTAGGGACGAAAATAGAACTTTTGAAAGTTTATGGACGAAAAACGAACTTTTGTGATAGTTTAAGGACGAAAATGATATTTTATCCAAAGAAATATTAGAGTCTATACGAGATTAAATGTCATGATGGCTAATAATTAAAAACATTCAGTCACCAAATTATTCTGGTTTCCGGTATAAACCGTAATTGACTTTAAGGCCATATTGATTGAAAATTGGTTTATAAATAACTATTCTCCCATTTCTGCTCTGACAAAACTTCGAAAGTGATAGCTTCCAACCCCCCGATCATTTTGGAGGTCATGTTCAAAGTTTTTGGACTTTAAACAAGCATATTGACTCTAGTAAAAAAAAGGCACCTTTAAGTCAAGATAATTTGTTTTAAGAATCGACAAGTATTGACTTAAATGTACATTATAAGATATTTGTGGCCTCATCCCTGTTTTAAAAATTCAAGTCTGAAAAAGAATTGGAAAATGCCCGATTTTCTGTTTCAATTAGGGTTGGATCAGTGGCCGAAGTCCGAATGATTGAGTTCATGAAGAATTTCATTCATAATTTCAATTATATAAATAAATAAATAAAATTCATGATAAGTTTATAACTAATAATACTTACTAAAAGTTTATTTAATTACTACGAAAGTAGAAGTACTAAAATATAACTTGACAAATTGATATTACAAAAATAGTACTCCTTCCACCAAATTGATGAGTAATCTTTGGATGTTGAGGATATGACATTGCTGTTATGAAATTCAGAAATTTTCTCAAATATATGAAGGTTGAAAGCAAGAAAAAACCCCTAGAGAGTTCCCGAAATTGGAAAGAATCTAAGGGGAAGAAAGAGAAAACGACTCAGGCTATCAGTAACTATATGGGAAAGAGGATACATGGACATTAACCTCTATCAGTATACTTGCTTCTAATTACATGAACCTGCCTGGAGAGTATAGATAATTAAGGTATGTATACTGGGAAACAAATTATTGCACTAACCAACTAGCTGCGAAGGGAGGCATGGATAACAGGCGTAGTATCATACGTACATATGTTGAGTCTCTGGTTTTTGTTGTACTGTGTGTGATGCCTTGCACAGAACATCCCTTATAATTTGTAAATAGTAAGAAAAAAAAAATGTAAGACTTTGATGCATAAATGAATTTGTTCAACCAAGATATTCCTCACAATACATGTAAATTAACATGACATGCTTAAAGGACTCATAGTCAGCGTTCAATATATGCGTGTTACACACATTTTTATTAGTCTTACAAACTTACATGCCATAAAAAAAACATACACAAAATGGCCACACATAGCGCGAGAGAAGATTACTTTAGTTCTTAGAAGCCTGCATCTCCAGCTGCTGACACACACTTCGCATGGTTGGGCGAGATTGTGGATTGGTATGTAAACATGAAACTGCTAAGTTCATCATTAGAGCTAGCTCATCAGCAATCTTTTGACTTGTGGGAGGTGAGAGACGATCATCTAACACATCTTTGAGGTGGATATTGGTACCAACTGGGGAATGTAGATCTGTAATGAGTTTGGCTGGATGCTTTCCTATAAGAACTTCTAGTACCAAAACACCAAAACTATAAACATCACATTTTTCACTTACTGCCATCGTGTAAGCAAACTCTGCAAAATATCAAATGGGAAGACAAGATTTGACTTAAAAACATGTACTTTAATATTCCAAAATATTATCAATTATTCAAATAATGAATTGAAATGAATAATTGTTTTTATAACAACATCACTATTATACATTTTCATTTATTAAAAAAAGTAAGCAATTGTTTTTTGTTGTTGTTATTATTATTATTATTATTATTATTATTACCATAAAAGTAAAAAGATACGAAAAAAACCAATCAAGATGATGGCTTAAATGTGTAGCCTATTTAATTTGGCGCAAGATAACAAGATTTAATTACAAAAATGAAGAAGTAAAAGAAGAACTGAAAAAAACTTTTGACCCTTAAAGATTGGGGTTGTTTTCATTTTAGCTATTCATATTTGATTATGTTTTCATATTGGTTCTGTTGTTCATTTCTATTATTAATTTGTTGATATTTGACATTATATGGGTGAAGCAGCTTAATGGACACCAATTATCTAGCATTCAACAATCAAATTGCTACCATAAAAATGGAATCAAAGATTAAAGGATCAAAATGAAAATTTTGAAACATAAAGGGCCAAAATGAAACCAACCCCGAACTTTAAAGATCAAAAGTATACCATAGTCTTGAAAAAATAATGAGCTATCATCAGGTAAAAGTGCATCAAATATTAAGAAAAAGGAAATTATAGGAAATGAGTGAAAACACACACACACACATATATATTTGCGTCATCAACTTATTTTGATCAAATTTTCATTAAACGTCATTAATCCATTAAGCCCAATTCATTGCATTTAAAGATGAAAGTTTGAATTTTTGATGAAAATAGAAGAATGAGTGTTATCTTATAACCATTTCATTCCCTCATAATTAAACTTGGAAATAATGAGGAAATAAAAAGAATATTATTAGAAGATTTTTTTCCCATTTCATTCCTTTCCACCATTTAATCAATATATAACATCAAATGCACATATTTCCCAAAATAGAAAAAGCAAAGTTCTAAAACAAACATGTTCAAGTCGAGGAAAAATATCAAGTCGAGAAGCTTTAAAGCTTACCTGGGGCAAGATAGCCATATGTGCCTGCAATTGTTGTCCAGTTAGACGAATCAGGCTTTAAGAACCTTGCAGTGCCAAAATCAGAGATACAGGCTTCAAGGTCGGAGCTTATTAAAACATTCTTGCTTGAGATGTCTCGATGAATTATAGGTGGAAGACAATCATGATGCATATAAGATAAAGCATAGGCCACACCTTTAACAACTTGTATCCTAGTTGCCCAGTCTAACTCCATTGCTTCTGTTCTACTTAGCATATTAGCTAAGCTTCCTCTTTCCATGAATTCATAAATCAAAAACATGTGAACTTCATGGAAACAAAAGCCAAGGAGCTTCACAATGTTCCGATGTCTTATTTTTGTTAATGTTGCTAACTCATTGCTAAAGCTTTCTATATTGTCAGTTCCTATGCCTTCAGCTTTGGAATTGAGCTTCTTGACTGCTAATACTTGGGCGCCTGGTATTTCCACTTTGTAAACTTTTGCAGATGCCCCCATTCCAATACAATACATGTCATCAAAGTTGTTTGAAGCTTCAAGGATGTCTTCATACACGGCATTCCCATTAAATTGCCATATGGAGAACGGATTTTCAGTCTTTGATGTGTTTTCAACTTTCGACATATTTCTTGAATGCTTCTTTTGGATAAATACAAAAATTCCAACAAAGGCAAATGAAACTGACAATGCACCGACTATAGAAGCAACAATGACTATTAAAATTTTGCTTTTCGTATTTCCGCCACCCTTCTTAATAACTACAGCATTGCATGGTCGCAAACCTTGGATTTCACCACATAGATCTTTGTTGTTACTGAAAGCCCCCAGCGTAGCTGACTGAAAGATTTTTCCCTCAGGAAGAGGACCCTCTAAATTGTTGTTTGACAGGTTGAAGCTTATCAAGCTCAACATGCTGCCTAGTGACGAGGGGACTGAGCCATTGAGGTTATTGTTGGAGATGTTCAAGTATTCCAAATCTGAAAGGCTCCCAAGCTGTGGTGGTATCCCGCCCATCAGTGAATTGAAACTCAAATCAAGATCTTGTAAGGCTCGAAGATTACCAATTTGGTAGGGAATCGTCTCATTCAACCAATTCTTGCTTAAAGATAAACTTTGTAGCTTCCAACAGTCCCCTATTTGATCTGGAATCGACCCACCAAGCATGTTTATAGAAAGGTCAAGCGACTCCAGATTGGACAGTCCTCCAATTCCTGCCGGTACAGCACCATAAAGCTTGTTGTCTTTCAGTATTAGGTAGGACAATTTGGATAACTTTCCAATTTCTGCTGGTATATTACTCGACAATTGATTGGAAGAAAGGTCAAGGTATCCAATTTGGCTCAATTCAACAATCTCATTGGGAATTGTGCCTCTAATCATATTCCCTGCAACTCTCAACACTGTCAAGTTTTTGCTTTCACCCCAGTTTGGTGAGAGCTTACCTCGCAACCTGTTGTAACTCAAATCAATATAAGTTAGATTTGGGTAAACTCCAAAATCCTGGTCTATATATCCTGTTAGTTGGTTATGTTCAAGCCGAACCCTATACAACGTTCGACAATGTTTAAGACTAATTGGGATAGGACCAGTGAAATTGTTAAAGGCAGCACTGAAATTGACAAGCTTTCCACCCTGACACACTTGTTGGGGTAAGTGGCCAATGAAGTTGTTCTCGGCCAGGTGCAAAGCAACTAATGAAGATAGATTTCCTATTTCATCTGGTACAGAACCAGATAACTTGTTAATGAACAAGAACAAATCTGTTAGTTTTAAACTCCCAATACTAATGGGGATTTGTCCCGAAAGCTGATTTTGAGCAAGACGAAGAATGGTTAAGTCACTCAAATTACCCAAGGATGAAGGGATAGGACCAAAAAAGTAATTCCCATCTAAAGCCAGTAGAGCCAGGTGTTTCAGATTTCCTATTTCTTCAGGAATTCTGCCAACAAGGCCATTAGTTTGGAGGAGAAAATTTTTTAGACTAATGAGTCCGGTTTTAGACTTACCGGTTCCATCAGGGAACAAACGGCTATCTAGTTTTCCTGTTATATTGTTTTGGGAAACATCAAGCTCATGAACTTTTGTGAGATTAGCAAGAGAAAGTGGGAGCGACCCATTGAAGAAATTAATGGAAAGGTCAAGAAATTGGAGTTTAGAAAGTGTACCAATGTTCATTGGTATGGTGCCTTTGAGTTGGTTTGATCTAAGATCAAGGTGAAGAAGGTTTGGAAAGGAGAGGAAATCTAAGTTTTCGAGGGTACCTTTCAATCCAGTGTAATTAAGCTTTATTTCAGTCACACTCCCTTCATTGTTGCATGCTATTCCACGCCATTTGCATGGACTTGAAGCTCTACTTGAATTGAATTGTGCTACCCATGACTTCAGAATTGGTTGATCTGCTGGGAGGCTTTTTTTTCCATTTGAGTAGAGCCTCAACTTCTGCCTTTGGATTAGCCTTGCAGGAGAATAGCAAAAAAAACCAGCAAGCAACTAAGAGTAAAAGTGAAACATGTTTTGGGTTCTTTCCTTGGCAAGCCATAGCTCAGAAGTCGTAACACTTTTTTCTGTTTTTTCAAGTGCTAATGACTTCTATCAACTTCACTTAAATAACACTCCTCGTTAAGAGTCTTCTAGTTCAATTGGCATTTTTTAGTATTTTCAATAAAAAAATTTAAGATTCAAATCCTCAGTTCCTCATTGTAACTATCGAATTATTAAAATATTTTTAGCCCCTTTAGAGTAATCTTTCTTGAAGAATTTTAGCTCCTTAATTTTTTTATTACTAAAATATTTTTTAACTAAAGAATTTTAATTCATAAAAATCAAATATATAAACAAAAGTTTTACTCGCATTTTAATATTTTGAGGGTCAAATTTAAATATTTATTATACAAATAAATAAATTCATGTGAGGCCATGGTCTACTTGGTCCCAACATGAGTTGGTATTTGATCATGTGATTAAAAATACACAAAATTATTTGAATTGTTACGTAATAAATTTAGAAAGCATATCCGGCCTTTTTCTGATTTCATCTAATAAGCCACAAACATGTATCTCACTGACAAATGGTGGAGAGGTCACTTCTCTTGAGTTCAATCTGTTTCCAAAACAAATGGCCAAAAATTTCAATAATGTCGACATTGCCCTGTTAACATTGCGGCCATTGAACTCTAGCCACGAAGAATTTTTCTTAGGATTTTAGACCGTATTGATTATTTATTTGGGATATAGACCATATTGGCTAAAGGTCAATTAGTTGGAGATTGTTTATGAGAAACTTGTTCAAATTGATAATCTCTATCTCTGTACTCATTAGAAACAAAGTAACAAGATAAGGTCAGGAACTTCCGGTCTCTTCCAACAACTCATAGTTGACTCCAGCCCAAGGGAGAACCAGTAAATCGGGAAAAAGTCCTTCGATGATGAATACTGACAAAATGCACACTTCAGAAGTGAAATTCAACATAGAAAAAATTGAATGCCAAAAATTTCAAAGAAGTCATTGGTCTATTGAAGGAACCCATGATTTCAAGTTAAGGAGGCCGAAATATAAGAAAAAGGAAAAATTTGAACCTGTTAATAAAATTATTTTTTTATTCACCAATAACAGTCAGTAATAACCTAACATTATATTTATTTAAAAATATTATGAACATAGTATTTTTAAAAAAAAAAAAAAATTCAAGTAAGCATTAATAAATAAATAAAAATTTGGGTTAAAGATATACCTAATATAAAAAAAAATTTCAAAAGCCCTGGAGGCCCAGCCCCCCTCCATGGGTCTGTCTCTGTCTGTATGAAATAAAAATTTTCAATCCCAACGTCGTATATATGTTCCATTAGCCAGTCTTTAGAATATAATAATCACAATTCAAAGAAAGATTTTTTTGTGAACAGGTTTTGAAGCAATAGCGAAAATGAGTTTTATATAAAATGATGACGAGGGAGAAATTTTTAAGACAAAAGTCGTGCTTAATGTGCTAGTGTAAAGGAAAAAAAAAAAAAAAATTGAAGAAAGATAGTATTTTGGCAACAGTAATAGCTAAAATCCTTTCTTTCTAAAAATGATTTGGAATAGAGGTAGAAGGTGAATATTTATAAGTCCAAACTAGGGTTTTGGAGGGTTCCTTGAGGATTCTAAAGCTTCTTAGATGATTAGGCAACATCCCTCAGAGATATTGATCATTTTGAGCTTAAATATGGAAACAGAGTTTTTGGTAGCTCTGTGTACATTTGTATTGTTATTTGTTCATGCATACGCATGAATAGTAGATGCATACGTGCTCCAATGTCTTGGACACATATAGCCACTCTAAATTTATATAATTATAACTCATGGTTTTAAAAATTAAAACGATCAAAAAATTGAAAACATGTTTGGTTTTCAGTTTTTACTTGTTTCACCACCAATTTTCCCGAACTAATTTTGAGTTTGGTTCCTGGTTCAATCGATCAATCTAGTCTGGTTTTTAAAACAATGTTATAACTTATTCATTTTAATCTAAATTTGGTTAAAATTGTATCCATTTTGAAGTCAAATACGTTACTTTTCAATGTAGTAAGTATCACTCAAAAATTCGTCATGGTTGAAAAGATAAGAGCAAATAAGTGATCAAGTTTCTTTTTTCAATATCGCCTTATAAGCTTTGAGTCATAATTACTTCCAAACTATCAAGAATGTCTTAATTACTTGTGGTTGACATTTTTAAAGTTTCTCATTAGAAGGTAGGAGACCTCACTGATCGTGGTTCCACCACTAAATATTATTTCTTGTAAGGGTATGTGTTGATTTATTAGTGAATGAATAAGAAGATTGTTGCTTGATCTATTACCGCAGCTAAATGCGTGCTTTGGCCAACACCACTACTAAGCTCGTTTGGTTGCGCTCTCTTCTTGAGGACATGGGCGTTCCTTTTTTAATTGTCACTTCGAATTATTGTGAAGCTCAAAATGATGTCTTCAATGAACAGAAAAATCATATTGAGATTTGAGAGTGATTGTCACTTCATTGGTCATCATCTCTTTCATGATCTTTTCGAACTTCAACCTGTTTCTTTTGATTTTCTCATCATTTTCTCATGCTTCTGTCCAAACTCAATCTCATCTTAGGTTTGCAACCTTGAATTCAAGAGGGATGTTAGATCTATTTGGCCCAAAAATGTTATTTTGTAAATTCCACACATCTGTAAGCCTATGCTTGCAAAATAAGTAATCACTATAAGCCTGATTTACGGGACAAGTAACTTTACAACAATACGTCAATATCCTTAAACCATAAATGTTTTTTATACCTTTTCTAATCAATAGCATATATTGATCGGAGGCCATTTAATAATAGAAAATGTTTACGGATGCTCTAAGGGCACATTAATAATGTTATGATACGAATCTTAACATTAGCAAAATTTACATCTTTATCATTTTCTAAAACATTATTCTTTCGGTTTTATCCTTTTTTTTTAACTTTAAAACAGACAGAATATAAAAAACAAGAATAGGGGCAGATTAACTATTTGTCACACCAAGCTTGGAAGTCATGGTTACTCCCATGAACAAAAAAAAGAAGAAGTCATGGTTACTCCCCTTAATTTCGCTTTAGAGGCAAAGAGAAGCATGAAAATGAGGAGAACCAATGAATTGAACTCCTTAAAGGCCATTGTTTTCGCACATACAAGCATATATGTCTGCAACATGATACACTGTCTATATAACCGAAGAGCAGTTGCCTTTCATTTTCTTAATTATCCCATTCAAATTTCAAAGTCTTCTTTGATTGGGTTTTAAGTAAAAATTTCAATGTGTTTCTTGTTCATTAAGCACATGAAAGTCGATTAATGTAATCAAGACAACAATAATTGGACTCGACTCTCCAGTCCGGCCCATTCACTTCTCTTTGCCATGTCTATTAATGTACAGTTCAAGCCTAATTCCTAATGGGCCGTAACCTACTTGAGGATATAAAAGGCCAGCTTACTTCATGTGGTAGTAATTGGAATTGGATGGCATGTTTATGTGGTACAAGGGCCAACAAGCATGCACATTACTTAATTATGTTTTGTGTTTTGTGTTTTTTGTTTTTTCTAAATCTGAAACTTGTATTTGGATGAAAAAGTGTCCTCCCTTTATATATCTGTTAGTAATTGTGGATTTACATACTTTGTAATTTCTTTCGTTATCAATAAAATTATCTTTATATAAAAACAGTTTATTCAATACTTGTACTAAATAAGTCAAGTTCAAACCTAAATTTAAGCTTAACTAGTAAACAAATTGACTCAAACATAATAGTTCTTTTATTTTTTTGGGTTAAAAGTAAATAAAGGGATTTGATTTCATAATTAAATCCCACAGAGAGGGATTTAGTTAGTAAAAAAAATGTTTTTTATATAGTTTTTTTTGGCTAGGTAGATAGTAGGGGAAGAAGTAGGTGGGTTTAAACCACAAACATTGGATCATAAGAGTGCACACAACTGTATTAACAAGTCCTAACTGAGATACCAAATAAGGACCATTTATAATAATTATATGTATCACATACTCAAGTAAAAATAAATGTGCTAAAATATGACATTTTCAACTCCATCCGGTGGTTTGAATTAGGGGAAAATGTTTCCTAAGGTAGACTAGTGGAGACAATATTTGAACTTAAGATCACTTAGTCCGATAACATGATAAATAATTGATTACTTAAAAGCTTAAACTATTACAAAATTATGAATTTAATGATTTAATCATAATTCCAACGCAATGGCCTTGTTTGCTTAGAGCTACTTATCAAACATTACTTCCAAGAACAAACAAACTACAAATTAAGCAAAAGGATCATTTTCCGTATGTAGGGTGTCACTCAATCTATATGGAAATCCCAATATTAGGTTGGGTTGGGCTTGGCCTTTTGCCACATGCTTAAAAATTTAAAATAACCTTCTTTGAATTCCACAATTTATCTTAGTGGTAATAGTATTATTGTGGTGCCTAATCTCTTTATTTATGGTTCGAATTTCACATCTCCCTCTTCTACTATCTGTTCATCTAAACAACAATAACAAAAAATTCTTCCCTCAATTTTTGTGAATATTGAATTAAAAAAAAAATTATAATATATATATATTAATTGAACTTCTATAAAGTACATTAAAAAGCATAACCCTAGTTTCATCCCATAATCATAGGAAGTGCTAAAGTTTCAACTCCATTTGATCAAATTTACAGTCCAATAACAACTAACTCGATCCCCATTATTCATGCCCTAACAAAATATCATTGACAACTTGTAAGCTTGCCCCGCAAACACCGGAGAAGAAAGTCCAAGAAATGGAATTAATGTCTGACTAATACCAAAATTTTATTTTCCATTTATATTATAGTTCAACTCATAATTTAACTCTATCCTTATGGAGCCCTACATCGCGGCCCCTTTGCCCACAAGTGTCCTTGTGGGTCTAGGGAATAGCTATGGTTCTATGGGTTCCTCGTGCAGGACCGATTTTAGTAAGTGAAAGTATTACTATGATTACGCTCAAATAGAGTAGTCACTCTCATCATCTCCTCGATCCTTACTCCTTTTTTATATTTTTATTAATTTACAAAAAAAAAAAAAAAACTCTATCTTTATGATGGACAGATAAAGTCTTTCATTGTCGAGTAAAAGATATAAAATTCAAACATTTTCTACATTAAAAATAAATTGATGTCCTGATCTAGCAAAATATTTAATTACTTTTTTTTTGCCTAGTTTTGTTGGCGGGAGGAAAATAAAGAGAAGCTGCCTAGAAGTTTTCCTTTTCTTTTGTTTAGGATTTTGCTTTGTTTGACCAGAAACTTCTTTTCTTAGGGAAAACTTTGTTTGACCAGAAACTTGGTTCGTTTTTTAAGGCGGTCTTACAAGTTACAATGATACAAGTCAGGCCATCCTTTCTTGCGTCCCTAACGTTGTCAAGAAATCATTTCGGAGAAAGTGGTAAACTATACTGTTAAAGTTTATGTCACTCTCTTAAACGTCATTGCTTATGAAAAACGTAGGAACAAAATATGCTTTTGGTTTTGGTATCTGACATCACGAAATTGCCGTGGGCAATGTCGTATACGGGAATCTCTCTAGTCTATATATACTCTTTAGGCTTAAGCTTAGAATTTTTTTTTTTTTTTTTTTTTTTGATAGGAGGCTTAAGCTTAGAATTGATGCAAGATGATGGTGCGCAATGTTAATGACCTTATGGTATTATTTCAAGATAATAAGACTCTACACTAAGCACTAGTATCAAATGTGCTAAATGCTAAATTTTTAGCATTTAGCATACCAAACACAAAAAATTACTTCATGATATGTGTCAAATGCTAAATAAATTTGACATTTGCTACAGTGATGTCCTAACAATAGAATTATAATGGCAAATGTGTTATTTGTTTTTTTTTTGGTATTTTTCATTCAAACTCTCTCTCTTCCATAAGAAATATCTTCCTCTTCCCTTTCAGCCACTCATCTCTCTTGACCTTTCCTCTTTCCCTTCCATCTGTCTCTCTTAATCGAATTTCATTATTCAAACTTTCTCTCTCTTCCATACAAATAATAAAAGAAAAAATAAAAGAGTAATTAAAAAGAATAAAGAAAGAGTATTTAAATAAAGTGGTAAAAAAATAGAATAACTATTTTATAAATAATTAGTTTTTTCACATTTTTGCTCTGACAAAACTTGAAAAATGATTCAGCAAAAAAAAAAAAAAAAAAAAAAAAAACTTGAAAAGTGATAGCTTCCAAGTCCCGAGTCATTTTGGAGGTCATGTTCGAAGTTTTTGGACTTTCAAGTTTCAACAAGGCATATTGACTCTAGTAAAAAAAATAGACACCTTTAAGTTAGGATAATTTGTTTTAAGAATTGACAAGTATTGACTTAATGCACATTATAAGATTTTTGTGGCTTCATCCCTGTTTTTAAAAATTAGGTCGAAAAAGAATTGGAAAATGCCCGATTAATTTTCTGTTCCAGTTATGGTTGGATCAATGGCCGAACCACTGATTTTATAAATAATTTAATTCATAATTCTAATTATATAAATAAAAAATGAAATTTATGATAAAATGTATCTACAAGAAAATTAACAATAAATTTATAATGACCTTTTAATTACAAAATATATATTATTCTAAAAAAATATTACAAAATATATATTATTTAATAAGTTGCAAATTTCAAGTTTCATGTTGAATTATCGAAGCTCACAAGCAAAAGAGAAGAGAAACCTGAAGGATGAACGGGTGTCGTTTAGTGAGGTTTTAATTGAAATTGGCTGTAGCTTTAGGTGTTTTATTTCTGGCACGTGGCAACTGCCAGTTATTGAATACAGGAAAATATTTTCTGCATTATTAATTTTTCAAAAACTTAATTAGTAGTAGTTAAAAAGAACAAGGTAATCTAGGTTTCTCTATAACTACTTAGCTAAAGTGGGACTTTAATGCATAAGATGAATCTATTCATCCAAAATATTCCTCCACAATACATGAAAATTAACATGACATGCTTAAAGGACGCATGGTCAGCGTTCAATATATATTTACGCTTCCTTCATTGTTGCATGCTATTCCACTCCATTTGCATGGACTTGAAGCAGAGGAATTGACCCATGACTGCAGAATCTGTTGGTCTGGGAGGCTTTCTTTCATTTGAGTAGAGCCTCAATTTCTGTGTTTGATCTTGGACTAGCCTTGCAGGTGGATAGCAAAATCAACCATGCAACTAATGGTGCAAGTGAAACACGTTTGGATTGTTTTCCTTGAGTAGCCATCAGGAATCCTTTGTTCCACCGTTTTGATTGCCAATAAATATTAAGTAGGTAATGACTCGTAGAATTCTTGACGTTACTGTTGAAAACCGTAAGAAATATTAACAACAGTAAGAGATATTAATTGAAATACAAAGTTCTTAATGATTTATTAGAAATTATAGGTTTATATTGTATCAGTTTTGAAAATGTATATAATATTGTAGAAATTTATTTAGTTTATAAGTAAATCTATATCACTAGTACAATTTAAGCTAAAAATCATCCCCCCTTTTTGCTTTTTAATATTAGTTAAACTTTTGACTATTTATGTTAATGTTTTCTAGAGGATGACATTGACAGCTTTGTTGACTTGAGCTGGTAGACGGTAGAACAAAACGCGGACATTTTGTGCCATATAAATGTTCTCAACAAAATTAATAAATTATAGAAAATTTTTAATGTCGGTGCCCAGGCATGGCCCAACATTTTGAAATGTTGCATACATTACTCATCTTATTGGCTACCTCAAATAAATTACATACTACAAAACATTCTCCCAATGGCATTCACGTTTCCACTTTCCAGTTTCCATAGACCAAATGTGATACACTTTCCATCAAACGATTTCTGACGGATTTTGATTTTATTTTTCAAATGATCTTTCTTTACTCAAATCAATTGCTTTTCCCACCTAAGTTTTGTAGTAGATTCAAAATTTGGGATTTCTTTTCTCATTTGAGGCTCCTATATAGACTATAGGACATAAATAGATTTTTTCATGTCTTGAACTACATTTACAATTTTTATACTACTACTTATCATAATATATATAGTGTACATGTATAATAATAATAATAATAATAATGGTTTTGAGTTGGTCCATTAAAGATAAATTCTTGGTCCAGTTTTGTTTTTCTTTTTTTAAATACACATTAAGTGAGGGAGGGCCACATACTCAAATTAAGGACATCTCCGTTGAAAATATTATGATATATATGTCATTGAGTTAATTATAAGACTCTTGATCTTTAGTTCACCAACATTTTTTTTCTAAGATTATAAACTCACACAATGGAGGGACCTATAGCAGCGTTTTACAAAACGCCACACCTATATCATTTCTTCCTAATAGACTGTCCCACAGTTCCTCATCAACCCCTGCAACATTTCCTCATTAAAGACTGCAACAGAGTCACACTGTTTGTAGTTTGTACACTATCTTTCTTCTTCAACAAATAAAAAAATGTCGAACTATTTTGACTACCGTGCGTCATGACTAATGAGTTGATTGGTATTTACATAACTGTTATTGACCGCCATTAAACAGCATTAAAGCACCCTTGACTGACTTGACTTTTAAACTCTTGTATTAGTTTTGTACCATTAATCGACATTCAAGCAGCCTTAACTAACTTGACTTTTTCCCTGGTATTGCTAATGTTTTGTGGGACAAGTGCAACCGTGCGAGTCCTGTATAAAAGACCTTTCTTTTTGTTGCTAAATTGACTTGACTTTGCAACGGGGCAAGTCCTGTATAAAATATTCATGTCTTGACTTTGACTTTCTTTTTTTAAGTAGTACAAGTGTGCAACTGTACCCTTCCAAATTTTAGAGATTAAATTCTAAATTCTGAAATACTAGTACGTAAAATTCAAACAACTAAAATTTTAGGAGTAAACTTTACATTTTGAAATTTCTAAATGTAAAATTTAAATACATCCCAATTTTAGAGGTGTATTTTATAATTTAACATTTTTTTTTATACACATCTTTGAGTGGTAGATTCAAACCATGCATAAACATCTCATTTGAAAATATTAGGTTGTATCATAGAGTCAATTACAAGGCTCTTGATCTTTAGTCCACCAATTTTTTTTGAGAAATAAATACACATAAGGGAGAGGTGATATAGTTCTAACACAAAAACACACCATAAATTTTACTCCTAGTGAAGTAGTACAAGTGTGCAACTGTACCCTTCCAAATTTTAGAGATTAAATTCTAAATTCTGAAATACTAGTACGTAAAATTCAAACAACTAAAATTTTAGGAGTAAATTTTACATTTTGAAATTTCTAAATGTAAAATTTAAATACATCCCAATTTTAGAGGTGTATTTTATAATTTAACATTTTTTTTATACACATCTTTGAGTGGTAGATTCAAACCATGCATAAACATCTCATTTGAAAATATTAGGTTGTATCATAGAGTCAATTACAAGGCTCTTGATCTTTAGTCCACCAATTTTTTTTGAGAAATAAATACACATAAGGGAGAGGTGATATAATTCTAACACAAAAACACACCATAAATTTTACTCCTAGGGAAAATTTTGAGTTTGTACATGTTTAGTCCACCAACTAAGAATATGCTTAATCACAACTAAAGGCCAATGGCCTTTAGTGGCACTCGGGTTCCTTGGTAACCTGTTGCTCGGGGGTTCTATCCCCCGCACTTACCTAGCAAAAAAAAAAAAAAAAATCACAACTAAAATATCAAAGTCGATCTATACGAGATTAAATGCCATGATGATTAATGTTTAAAAACTTTCCGTCACCAAATTATTCTGGTTTCCAGTATAAACGCTAATTCACATTGAGGCTATATTGTTTGGAAATTTGTTATAAATAATTAGGCTCACATTGCTATGACAAAACTAGAAAAGTGATAGCTTCCAACAACCCCTAGTTCATTTTCGAGGTTTATACAAGTTATGTTCTGGGGTTTACATATATTCATAATTGCTGTTATTATTATGATTGAAATTGAGAAGGATTTCTTTATTGATTAATTAGTTACGTAGCAGTTTGTATTTTCTTATATCATTAGTAAAACACAATTTTCTATTCAATTTTAATTCACATTTAATAGTTATGTTACTTACATAACATTTTGTATTCTATGACAAAAGTGTTGTAATTTCATTAATTTATTTCTTTGCATTTTGTGAGATTTAATTGTAATGGGTTTAGTCCTTAGTGTTGTAGATCCTTCAAGACAGAGAGAATTCACGACTAACTCGAGATTGCAGAACCTGCGAAAGGCCATGTGAGAAGTACATGTGGAAGTTCAAGAGTCAGGATACCTCGCGAGTAACTTGCAACTTGGCCAACTCATGAGATGATCCATGAGACACTTTGAACAACTGAATTTTAAGTTTGACTCTTCCTATCCTTCACCCACACTATATATATTTCCATTACCCACAAAATTGTAAGCAGACTATCAGATAGAAAACCCTAGAGATTGAGATTTTCACAACACCCACCTTTTAGAGAGAACTACTCATCCTTAAGAGAAAAATTCTTCTAGTCTCTTTTCCTCCCCTCTCCAATTGTCATACCTTGAGAGGAGATTTTACCCAAACACAATCCATACACATTCAAAGTGCAGAGTGTTTTGAAGCTTGGAAAGCATTGGGTCTTTGCCAAATTAAGTCGTTAAGGTTTGGCGGTGCAATCAGACGGTATTGCAGGATTTGAGAAGCTAGTGAAGACAAAATATCCTTGTACTCCAACTTATTCATTAGTGAATCATTTCAGCTTAGAGGGCCGTGAAGAGGTTTTTATGCTAAGTTCTTCGATAACACACTGTTATTCTTTTCCCTTCCGCCCTTTACATTTTAGCATTGCATCTTTATGTTCATCCATGCAATTGTTGAATGTTTTGATTAATTAATTTGTTAATCACATATATTCCGCATCAAGGGTTTGTTTGAGATCCTCTTATTTTACTGAAACTGAAAAGTTTTTGCTGAAAGTACTATAGATAAAAGTAAAAGTTTGTTGAAATAGTACAGTGGGATCCATAAATAGTTAAAAAATGCAGTAGAGCCCATGAATAGTAGTAAAAATAAGCTGAATAATAAAATAAGTTGGCAAAATTAATCATGTCAAATGAACACCAAGTGTGTTAAGCTTAAAATTAATCAAACCGTAATTAAAATTTTGGGGTCTTAATTAGCTCTAGCATTTAGATTATCGAGCTTTCACAAAACCATGTGATTATTTCTTAGGTTGTAACTAGGAGAGATAAGGCTTATAATTTTCTATTTTTCATTCTATCATCATTTAATATGGAGTTTTCAATTTTCAATAAAGTAGAGATGTGTTTTATTCTCAGTTTTTTTTTTTTTTTTTTAATAAGTGATGACTTCAAAATGTGAGATATCGTCCTTCAAAGCATCATTTTAAGAACTTATTTAACCTCAACCTTGTTCGGATAGTGTTTCTCACACTTGCCAGTCGATATTAATAATTTGACATGATCATAACAATATCTCACGTTTTTATTTTTATTTTATAATTCAACAGTCACAATAAAAGAGTGAAGATTTTAACATTAGATGTCTTCATTAAAAACACGAAAAAGTTAGTAGAACTTCAAGGGTCTTCTTGGCGTATCCTACGTCTTTGTGCTTACTCATGAAAATTAAAGGTTTTGGACTTCTTTCCATTGTGATTTCTTCATTTTAGTAGTAATTGATTTATTGTGAAAATTGAAATATGTAGAAGGCTTCAGTACTTATCTAAGATGGCTCTTTTCAACCAACTTTTTTTTTTTTTTTTTTTTTTTTTTTTAACTTTTCAACCAACTATTTTAATATCCTGACTATGCAAGGCGGCTTATGAGATTTTTTTTTGTTCCGGGGATGTACATACATTTTGATATATTTTGTAATAAATTATCACATGAATGATACTTGTTAGCATTTCTTATTATGAGTATTATTATTATTATGAGATTAAATTCTATAAGGATAGGGTGTAAAACTTGAGTTTTACACAATTCAATAAGTGATTGTCATATCAGCATTTCACTTAAAATTCAATACATCCTACCACACTTAATAACATCTCAATAGATTCCTAATTTGGTTGGGTTTATATATGAGTATTAGAATTGATTGAATGTGATTGTGTTTATTCTTAAATATGTGATAAGATGATGTGGCATGTTGGGATTGGAGGGGTAAAACATAGGTTTTACACTACGTCCTTATAAAATTTAATCTCTATTATTATACCCCAAAATATCATGAGTAACACTACAAATACAACTTTTTTTCACAGCGGTTAATTAAATTTTTAATGGTTCTTATTTGGATTCACAATTGATATCATTTTTTTACCTATCAATAACAACTTGTCAATTAAGCAATTGTGAACTTTTTTTAAATTTATTTTATTTTATTTATTTACCTTCCGACTTATTGAAATATCATAGAGGTATTATAAAATTTCCATCCTTTTCTTAATTTTTTTTTTTTTTTTAAACACCTCCTTTACTAATTGAAAATTGATAGGCCATATTAATAACTTTAAGACCTGGAGGATACAAGAAACATTACTAAAATGTGCCGTTGTGCACTAAACGTGCTTCACTGTTGTTTTATTAATCATACTGTCACATTGAATTCAGATACACCAACAGTAAGCACTAATGCCAGTTACTAACCATTCAACGCACACGCCACACTGTAAAAGCCTAAGGCGGTAGTAACACAGATAGAGCAAAGGATTAATTGTAATTTATTAAACCAACTAGCAGTCCAGGCAGCTCCTTCACTCCTTTTATTCAAGACTTAAACAGACAGTTTCACTTGAAATTAAGGGCCCTCAGTACGTACCAGGAGAATAATTGTCCGATCTGGGACGATCATCTGAAAGATCAAGAAAATTTTAAGGTATATGTGTGTGTATATATATATATATATATATATATCTCTATAAATCTAACTACACAACAATAGGGTGTGACCCATTATTGTTGGTTCTCAATCCTAAAGGAAAATAATTTAAGGATTGAAAACAACATTAATTAAATGGTCGGGTTAATGGGTGCTCATATGATATTGTTAATAGACTGTTTTATGGCAGTATTCATGCAACTTTTATAAGAAATATAAAAAACTGTAAAAATAATTAATTACTTCTTTTATTTTTCCATAAAAAAATTTTAAAAATATTTCTTAAATCAGTACCCTTTTAAGGTATCCGTTAACTTTTCTCATAATTAAAACTTAAATCTAATTAACGGTTACTCTTAGGAGTTATGATATTTGTTAATAGACAATTTTAGAAAAGTTTTAATATTACTTTTATGATAAATATAAAAAATTATTAAAAAAATAAATTACTTTATTTTTATTTTCCCAAAAATATTTTAAAAAATATTTTTTTAAACTAATACTCTTAGGGCATCTATTAAAGGTGCCATTAGGAGATTTGTAAACAGATTATTTTAGGAAAATTTTAGTATTTATAGTAGACACCGCCCACATTTACTTTTATGGAAAATATAAAAAGTTATTAAAACTTTTTTGTACTCTTTAATCTTTATTTTCCTATAAAAAATTGTTTAAAAATACTTTCTAAATCAATACCTTAGGGTATTAGTTATTTTTTCCCTTAAAACATAGATAAAAGTTTTTAGGAGAATTAAAACCTTTTGCAAGCAATAAGTGAGGGGAGAAGATCAATGGAAAATGATATAGCTTTCTCTTCAGTTGTTTCAACAAAAATGAAATAAACTGCACATTAAAACCATGAATAAGGGCAGATATAGTTGTCATACCAGGTTGGATTGCTAATCGAGACACCGTTCTGAGATGCGCACTTGAGGCATAGGAAAACATCAAAAGGAAGAGAACCAGCAAGGTGATGAACTTCTTATAAGACATTGTTTTGGTCTTTTAGCACACAAAAGCCTGTCTAGGACTAGGGGTGTTAATGTTCGACCCAACCCGCGAACACGACACAAACCCGACATGGGCTTTTTCGGGTTAGGGTTGGGCCTTAATGGGTTTGGATCATAAACGAGTCGACCCGAAAGCAACATGATAAGAAACGTGTCATAAGCGGGTCAACCCGCATAACCCGTAATAGACACATTTGACACACCAATTTATTTGTGTCAACTCGAAATGACCCACTTAACACAACATGTTTAACTCGTATAACAAATAAATATTTATTTTATTTTAGATTTGTCAAATACCTTTTATATCCAACATATATTTTAAATTTAAAAAGAAAAGTGAGTAATTACAAAAATTTACAAGGGATATAATTGGAAATTGAAACTTTACAAACCCTAGAACTACTAATACTTTTTTTTTTTTGGGCATAGAACATGCACAAATGAAAATTGGATGAGCTTGTGGAAGATGTTATGAATTTGGACATCAACAAAGAATCTAGGGATGATAATTGTGGTCATAGTCAAGATTAGTTTTCTGTTTACTCAAATTTTTTCAATATTGATACTTAGCATTTGGCGAGTTCTAAGGATATTATATTTTTGTTGAACTATGTTATTTTATTTTTGTTAAACTTTGTTATTTTGAATTTGGGTTGAAGTGTATGCACTTGTTTTGGAGTGTAAAGAACTTATTTATAGATGAATGTTATATTTTTGTTGAATTATATTATTTTGAATGTAGTTTGAGGACTTGAAGTGTATGCATTGCTTTTTGAGATGTAAACAAAATTATTTCTAGATGGATGTTATATTTAATATTATGCAAGTTGAAATGAGTTGTATTACATTCATGTCAACCCAACATGACTTATTTATTAAACGTGTCAAATGAGTTGGTGATAATGCCTTAAAATGTATACTTGTTATATATTTATGTAGGCGTTATCTTTTTATTACTATGCTTAATTTGTATAATTAAGCCATGATTTGCATTAGTCCCTATTATTTATCTTTACATAATTTCTTGAATAAGATGCTATTCAATGTGTGTAATTTTCTACTTTCAGGAAATTATATGAGAAAGATGAGTTTACAGGAATTTGTGAGAGAATGGAAGCCAAACTAGAATTAAAGTGGAGCTAAAAGACCATGCTTAAATGTCTAAGGAGATGCAGCTGGAGTGCTTGGATCGTCTACCATCATTGGAAGCTTTAAATAAGGAAAAAAATCAAAGAGGCAGAATCTGAAAATGAAAAATCTGATTTGAGCACTGATCAGTATTTTGGGTGTATCTCTCTCCTCAAAACTCCAATTGACACAAGGTTGGATGGATTGGAACTGTGACTTAAATATCTACAATTTTTCAGTTTTGAGTTTTTCAAAATTCTTAATTTTTGAAGGCTGAAATTAACTCACAAGTTACTACTGTAAACTTGGACAGAAATTAAAATAGTAAAAGTTTTATTTTCTTTGGACACTTAAAGATGCTAGGGTTTGGAAGGGAGGCTGAGTAGAATGAATTTTGGCAGAGAAAACCTTGTATTTTTATTTCTCTAATGGCAGCCTAAACTCTTTTCTAGGGCTAGGAGTTATATTTCTTCTATACGGTATGAATATTTAATGTGATTCTTTTTAGGATTTTATCAACGACATATTTGATTGTTTAATTAGATTTCTTTTGATGTATTAGTTCTTCCATACTTTCAATAAGTTCAATCATGTTTTTCTTATTGTTTAGATGAATTTCTAATAGTTTCAAATCAAAATCAGGTTTTAAAGTGAATAGGTTTTTCTGAAAACGTTTCTAACCGCATTATTAATCGAGGTTGTCATGCATTCTTGAATTGTCTCAGTTCAACCGAATCATAAGTTTTTAATTGTATAAGAACAATCAATTATGAAATATATATTTTCTTAGATCACAAAGAATCTCATATCTATATAGGAAAACACCCTGATGCCCTGGTATTTACATTATTGATTTAAATAAGTTTTTATTATTATTCTTGTTAACAATCACCAAGCAAAAGTACTTTTCTTCTTCACCCAAATTGTTGTTTAATTATATTGTCTTTAAATTTACTCCGCTCCTTGTGGTTCGACCTCGGTACTCTGAGAATTATATTGCTACGATCTCCTGCACTTGGGAGTGATCAAGCAGTTGGGTCAGATCAACCCGCTTTATTAACAGGTCAGGTTAGGGTTAAAGGATCATGACACGATTATTAAATGGGTTGGGTTAGGGTTAAGCCATTTAGTCAAATACCTCTACCTCGATACAATACGAACCTGACACGCTAACCCGAATTGACACCCCCATCTAGGACAAAGGTTATAGTTATATATATAGCTATCAGTTACAAGCGCGTATTATAACTCTTAAGAAATAAAAATAAAATAAAGTTATAAGTTTTGCAATTTGCAATAATAATTGTGGGGGGTGAAAAGCCCAACCTAATGTATTGGGCCCAAGGCCCTATTTGAAGACCACTGTTTGTCCGAAGAGATGAAAACACTCGAGTAGAAGCCCATGTGAAAGAAGCATGTCTGGAGAGGAGCATGGTCATAATCCGAGGAGACGTTCAATTGTCCAAGGAGTCCATTATCCTCGGATCCGAAAAAGCTTGGTTCGACAGGCGTCTGGGAAGCTCAAATGATCCCCCTGACAAGTGTAATGATGGAAATGAACCTCAGGCACGCATGAGGATAGCAGGAACGGAGAAATATCTAGGAGACAGACTTCAACCACCACATTAAATGCACTGCACCTACTTTCCTGGCCGCATTAATGTGGAGAAGACTCCTGAACAGTGCACTCTCAGCTACCGCCACTCACACAAGGCTAAAAAGGGTATATGATGGGACATGCACTCAAGTGGGCATCTAAATGATGAACATGTGGACGGTGAAGATGAAGGAAGAGGGTACTATATAAGAGGGGGATGCCTCTGATAGAAGGGGATCGAAAAAAGAAAGTTAGAAAGGAGAAAACTCCATTACTGTAGCTCTAAGAGTTGTAACCCAAGTTCATTCAATACGAATTCCTCTTCGGACGTCTATATTTGCACTTGTCCGAGCACGATTGAATGCTAATTTCTTCACAAGCACTGCAGTCCAATACTGTTTAATTCATTACTAGCCTAGCTCTTTCACCCACTCTCTACAAATTTATTGTCTTGGGTTCATTGGGCTCATAATCCATACCTTTTTGGGCTTGGGCTACAAAAATTGACCCCACAATTGGCGCCGTCTGTGGGAAGGGCTTGTGCAAGGGTGAAAACAACAGTTGATGATGGCAGGACAAGGTGAACAACAAGCAGAATCCAGGGCATCCCAACACGTGGACCCTTTTGTTAACTTAGAGAGGAGACAAGATCGTGAGGGCAGTGTACACATTGTGCGCGTTAGCCAAAGCCAGTCACAGGGCGGAAGTCACATGTCCCATGCAGAGAAGAACCGGGACTTGCAACTGGAAGTAGAAAAACTAAAAAGGGAGTTGCGCCATGCAAAGAGGAAACGGGCTTCCTCGTATTCTGATGAGCACCTTGATGATGAGCGGGATGTCACCTATCAACATAAATCTAGGACACCAGCCAGCGAGTCCTACACCTATGAAGAGGAGTCCCATTGTAAGAGGCAACGCAGAAGCCCATCACGTGGGGACATGGGAAACGATGCCATGAGCATGGCTCTAAATCAGATTTCTAGGTCACCTTTCACGCGCAGGATTGAGGAGGCGAGACTTCCTCGGCGCTTTAACCAACCAACGTTCACCATCTACAATGGTAAAACGGACCCCGTGGAGCACGTGAGTCATTTTAACCAAAGGATGGCTGTCTACTCCAGAGATGAAGCTCTGATGTGTAAGGTTTTCCCTTCCAGTCTTGGGCCAGTTGCCATGAGGTGGTTTGACTGTCTGAAGGTAGACTCCATCAACTCCTTCAAAGAGCTCACTCAAGCATTCGGCTCCCGTTTTGTCACATGCCGAAGAGTGGCCAGACCCTTCTCTTCATTGCTATCCTTGACCATGCAGGAGGGTGAGTCCTTGAAGGCATATTCAGATAGATACTGGGAGATGTTCAATGATATGGAGGGAAACTCTAATGCAATGGCCCTCAGTACATTCAAGCTCGGCCTCCCTACTGACCACGGTTTGAGGACGTCCTTATCTGGCAAACCGGTCACAAACATGTGTCAACTTATGGACCGCATAGAAAAGTATAAGAGAGTTGAAGAAGATCAGCAGCAGGGCAAGGGAAAGGACAAGGTTATCCCCCAAGAGAGGAGGGATTTCAGGTCAGACCGCTATAACCACAGTAAACCGCGAAGGGATTTTGCTGGGCAATCAGGATCGACAAATCCACAAGCGGTCAACACTGTGTTCAAAGAGCCAGTGCACCAGGTCTTGGAAAAAATCAAGAATGAATCATTCTTCAGGTGGCCGAACAAGATGGTAGGAAATCCCGAGAGGCGCAACCATAATCTCTACTGCTAGTACCATCAAGACCATGGGCATACCACAGAGGATTGTAGGAGCCTGTGGGATCACTTGGACCAACTGGTTCGTGATGGTAGACTAAAACACCTCTTACACCCCTCCAGCGGCCGAGGAGGTCAGATGGGCTCAGGGCCACGAAGAGATGACCCTTCAAAGCCGCCACTAGGGACTATTAACGTCGTCTTCGCCGCGCCGGGGAGAACAGGATCCTGGCCATTGAAAGTGATGTCGGTAGGCCGACCATCAGCAGGGGAGTCAAGCCGAAGTCCGAAGAGAGTTAAGTCTGGTGCCCCGTTGGAGATAAGGTTCTCGGACAAAGACATGATTGGCACCATCCAACCCCATGATGATGCATTAGTCATCACCCTCAGAATAGGAGGGTACGATGTGAAGAGGGTGATGGTGGACCAGGGTAGTGCTGTGGAGATAATGTACCCAGATCTCTACAAGGGGCTAGGACTAAAACCCCAAGACCTGACACCATACAATTCCCCCCTCATAAGCTTTGAAGGAAGGGCTGTCACCCCGAGAGGCCGGATACGTTTATCTGTGCAAGCCGGCTCCGAAGTGGTAGAGGTAGACTTTATAGTTGTGGACGTATATTCACCCTACACGGCACTCGTAGCCAGACCTTGGCTTCATGCACTTGGGGCTGTTCCCTCTACTTTGCATCAAAAGGTCAAATACCCATTCGAAGGGCAAATTCATGAGATCCGAGGAGACCAGTCCGTGGCCCGACAGTGCCTAGTGGCTGCCATTCAACATGAGCCCCAAGCCGAGTTCTCGTCCAGAGCCGAAAGGGGTTTATAGCAGTTACAGTCTCGAGAATTGCCCGTCGAAGGTTCAGACGAAGGCACTCGATGTGAAGATTTAATGAAAGTGATTATTGGAGATGATCCTGATAGGTTCTTCCAAGTCGGATCTCAGCTGCCTCTTCGAGAGAGGGAAGAGCTAATAGAGTTCCTCAAGCAAAATCTTGATGTATTTGCCTGGAGTGCTTACGAAGCCCCAAGGGTAGACCCGGAGTTCATATGTCACCACTTGAGGGTAAATCCACTGATCACCCCCAAGAAACAGCCTCCTCGGCGCCCGTCCAAGGAACATGCTGATGCAGTAAGAGAAGAGGTAGCGAAACTCAAACAAGCTGGGGCTATTAAGGAAGTTTTTTATCCTGAATGGCTGGCAAATATCGTGGTGGTAAAGAAGAAGAGTGGGAAATGGCGAGTGTGCGTGGACTTCACTGATTTGAATAGAGCTTGCCCCAAAGATCCGTTCCCTATGCCGAAAATTGATCAGCTGGTGGATGCCACTGTCGGCCATCCTCGGATGAGCTTCCTAGACGCCTTCCAAGGCTACCACCAGATACCATTAGCCCTGGATGATCAGGAGAAAACTGCTTTTGTCACCCCTATTGGTAACTACCACTACAAAGTAATGTCATTTGGCTTGAAGAATGCGGGGTCTACCTACCAGAGGATGATGACGAGGATGTTCGAACCACAGCTGGGCAAAAATATCAAGGTCTACATAGATGACATGGTGGTAAAGAGCAAGGTTGTCGCCGAGCATGTGAAGGACCTTGAAAGTACCTTTGAGGTTCTAAGAAAGTACAAATTGCGACTAAATGCTTCAAAGTGCTCATTTGGGGTGGGGTCCGGCAAATTTTTGGGATACATGGTGACTCACAGAGGGATTGAGGTTAACCCCGACCAGATAAAGGCCATCAACGATCTACGAGCTCCTTGGAATCCCAAGGAGGTTCAGAAGCTAACCGGAATGACTGCTGCCCTGAATCGATTCATCTCTAGATCAGCAGACAGGTGTCGGCCCTTCTTCTCTCTGCTCAACAAGTGGAAGGGATTCGAATGGACTGAAGAATGCGCTTTGGCCTTTCAGCAACTCAAGAATTATCTAGCTCGGCCACCAATCATGTCCAGTCCTGAGTCAGATGAAGTACTGTTCGCCTACATTGCTGTAGCTCCCTGTGCGGTGAGCCTGGTGTTGATACGATCAGACTGTGGTGTGCAAAGACCAGTTTATTACGTAAGCAAGTCGCTGCATGAGGTCGAGATCCGTTACTTGCCTCTGGAGAAGGCTATCCTAGCAGTAGTGCTCGGTACACGGAAGCTACCTCACTACTTCCAGGCCCACACGGTCATTGTCCTCACTCAACTCCCACTCAAGGCTATACTCCGAAGCGCTGATTACACTGGGCGGATTGCCAAATGGGGTACGATCTTAGGGGTTTTCGATATAAGATATTTGCCCCGCACATCGGTCAAGGGTCAGGTCCTTGCGGATTTGGTGGCTGAGTTCATGGAGCCCCAACTAGAAGAAGTAAAGCCCACATCAAACATGGATGAAAAATCAGTTGGCATGATCTCCCAACAGAGTCCCTCCCATTGGGAAGTGTATGTTGATGGCGCGGCAAACCAAAGAGGTTCTGGAGTCGGGCTAGTGTTGATATCCCCCGAAATGATCATTATCGAGAAGTCGTTAAAGCTGGACTTCTCGGCAACGAATAATGAGGCGGAGTATGAGGCCCTACTGATGGGAATGGCTATGGTCCGAAGAATGGGAGGAAAATCCGTGGAGTTGTTCTCGGACTCAAGGTTGGTCGTAGGTCAAGTACAAGGCGAGTTTAAGGCAAAGGACGAAAGAATGCAGGGGTACTTGAGCCGAGTTAAATGTCTGCAATCGGAGTTCGATTCTTTCAGCTTGCTACACATCCCCAGAAGTAGTAACTCACATGCTGACTCCTTGGCCACGCTTGCTACCTCTTCGGCGCAAAACCTGCCGAGAATTATCCTCGTCGAGGACTTGCATAGGCCTACAGAGGCGAAAGGAGAGGCAATCCAGGTTCACCAAGTCAGGGCCGGGCCCTGCTGGATGGACCCTATAATTAAATTCCTCAAAGAAGATATATTGCCAGAAGAGAAGGGGGAAGCTGACAAAGTTCGGAGGAAGGCAACCAGGTTCTGGTTATCCGAGGACCAGAAATTATACAGACGCTCCTATTCGGGACCATACTTGTTATGCATGCATCCTGAAGCGTCTGAGCTATTACTAGAGGAGCTGCACGAAGGAATTTGTGGGAGCCACACTTGAGGCAGATCCTTGGCTCACCGAGCCCTCACCCAAGGTT